>PPHD01001678.1:4869-40998 GCA_002909625.1 Bambusicola thoracicus | reverse complement strand
AAAAAAAAACCCACCTTCTTCCTTATATCCAGTATAAAGCTCCCCTTCTTTAGTTTGAAACCACTTCCTTATGTCCTCTCTCCACAGATCCTGCTAAAGAGTCTGTCCCCTTCTTTCTTAGTGCCCCCCGCTTTAGATACAGACAGGCTGCTACCAGGTCTTTTCTTTTCCAGGCAGAACAGCCCCAGCTCTTTCAGTCTGTCCTCACAGGGGTTGTGTTCCATCCCTCTGGATGAGCTCTAACAGGTCCATGTCTGCCCCATACTGAGGGATCCACACCTGGATGCAGTACTCCAGGTGAGGTCTCACCAGCAGAGTTGAGGGGCAGAATCACCTCTCTCAACCTGCTGGCCATACTTCTTTTGATGCAGCCCAAGACACAGTTCTTCACACCTTGCCAAGTTACAGTTGGATCTTGGTCTTTTTGACCCCACCCCAAAAAGCATCCCTGTACTCCTCCCAGGGTACCTGTCCCTGCTTCTACTGCCTGTGCATTTTCTTCTTGCTCTCCAGTTTGACCAGCAGTTCCTGGTTCAGCCATGACAGTTTCTTGCCTTCCTTTCCTGACTTCCTACACCTGGAAAGTTCTTGTGCCCTAAGGAAAGCTTCCTTAAAAATCTGCCATCTCTGTTCTGCTCCCTTGTTCTTGAGGGTAGCATCCCCTGGAGGTTTTGCTGACTAACTTCCTGAAGAGCTGGAAGTTGGCTTTCCTAAAATTCTCATAAAACAGAGAAGGTTGCTATCTAGTCAATTATACCATCAATGAATGAAGGATAAAACACCACAAAACTGTCTTCCCAATTCATTAAGAATCATCTGTTGTTCCTTTTGAATAACCTCCATCCACTTAGATGCATTCTTTTCTTTTTTAAAAACAGGCAGTCCACTGGCACATACATAACACAGATAACAAATTAGGTAAAATGAAAATTGTTTATTACAGCCTTGTAAACCCTTTTACAGTAATCAAACATCTGGTGAGGTTTAGGGGGCTGTAATCCCTTGCAAAGAATCCTTACCAGTTACTAAAATTACAGTGTCTGAACTACATATGCTAAAATCCAGATGTCAGCTGACAGTTCTGAAACTGCAATGCTGTAAGAGCAAAGGAATAGTCCTATAGTGTTACAACATTCCCAAAAAAGCAATGAAGTAGTATTTCAAAAGCTTGCAACTGGATTACTTTAGAAATCTCTTGTTCCTACTTCTTGTTTCCACAAGCTCAAATACTCAGGAAATCAAAGATGTCTGGGAAAAAGAAAACATGATAGGAAGCGCTTTGACAGAACGAGTTCCTAAGAAGCAGATGTGCTAGTGAATTAATACAGAAGTTGACTTAAATTAACTTCTTCTGCTTAATTACTTGGATTATAGGTCCTCATGATATGCTATTAATATTCGGAAGTAATTACATACAGGCTAATCAGTTTTGATAAGTATACAGATTCCTTACAAGAAAACTTCAGAAAAGTTGTAATTTTGCTCTTTAACATCATTTTTGGCAATTCATCCATACATTAGGCTCTGTATATTAATGGGCAAGTAACAAGTAAGAAGTAGGAACAAAACAGAAGATGTAAACAGATCTAAATCATCAAAATTGTATTTCTCACAAAATTTCTTTTTTAAGAATTTAAAAGTGAAGTTCTTGCAGTCTTGCAGTGACTGAGACAAAGGTAACAGGCTTCATTCTGAAGACCAAACCTGATGGTTTTTAAAACACTTGGATTAACCTTTTCTTTCTGACATTTACCCTTATTGTTAAAAATACAAAGCTATCTACAAGAAGAGCAAGTAAGAAATCATTACATCAAGAAGGGTAAAGCATCCTATGGAAGTGTTCTAGAGTTAAAAATAAAAAAGGATAAAAAAAAAAATTAAACCATCAGCAAGTATAACCTTCCTCAAACAAAGCCTGAGATAAGCGTTGTTTCTGACAAAGCTTTGCACGCCTATCACTCCTATTTACTGAAGTCTTTTTTTTTTTCCCCTCCCTGTTTCTGTAATGTGCTTATACGATAATTATTTCAACACAGCCTCAAAAGTTAACCCTCATTTCTTAACAAAGTGCCCTATCCACACAGCTTGAAGAAACTCACAACAATAATCTGTATTACTGTGGAAGAGGGATGAAGAACATAGCAATGAGATCCAGGAAGACCTTTTTTGACCGAGGACTCATAGGGAAAGCTTTTCCTAATCCAAGCATTTGTTGCTATCTTGAAAAATTTCATTTTACTTTTTTCATCTTATTGATGTTAAAATATTCTAATGATGTTGCCCTCTTGTGACAAAACAAAACTAGTCTATTATATTTATTTGAACCTCACATTTATTGATCTAATTTTAACTTTGACCTCTGATTGATTACTGTATTGTTCCATCTGTAATTTACATAAAGAAATGTGCTATATTGCCTGAACAGATGCCCTGCTACAGGAAATATTTGCTCATTTGCAATTCGTTACTATATTTTTTAAGTGCTGCCTTCTTTGTAATATTGCAATATGGGTCATTAGTT
Organism: Bambusicola thoracicus; assembly: GCA_002909625.1. Classification (NCBI taxonomy): domain Eukaryota; kingdom Metazoa; phylum Chordata; class Aves; order Galliformes; family Phasianidae; genus Bambusicola; species Bambusicola thoracicus. Next base: position 38,477 of record PPHD01001678.1, on the reverse strand, counting down.
CTGATAGAGTAGACAATTTGGAAGTTCTTTTCAGTGCTTAACAGATTAAGCCTTTCACAAAAAGAAAAAGCTTTAAATTTCAAAAAACTATTTCAATCAACCAGTGTGTAAAGTAAGCTATATCTGTACTTATAATTTCAAGCCACTGACAGTTCAGTACTTTTTCAGCTGTAAAAAGAAAAGAAAAAAAAAAAAAACACTCAATTTTGTTCAGTAATGACTATGTGAAGCCTCTGGATTAAACTGAATCCATAGAGGAAATTACCTGGAGTCATGCTTCCCAAATATAAAACAAAAACCTTGAAGGCTACCACTTCTTATCTCTCTGAATAAAGTAGATCTTGAAGTATGGTCTACCCAAGACTACTCCTTTCCATGGAAGTTCTCTAACTACTAATATACAGAGTAATACTCTCATGCTTTCTCCCAGAGAACAGTCCTAATTCTTGCATGAAAAACTGAACATACTCAATAAAACCATTTCTGCAATGCCAGAATAATCCCTAATACACTAATTGTTTCAATGCAGGCAATTTGTTTGTAGCAAAGTCCACAGAAAAAAATAGTATTGCATTTGTTAAGTCTATATTTTTATGATTTTTATTTATTTTAATATTTTTAAAAAGTGAATTAGAAACATGAGTACCAATGATTTCAAAAAGAAAAGGGATCTTTTCTAAAAATATATTTTCCTTGAAAGTACAGAAACTTAAACCCACAGAGACTGCAGGAATCTTTCCCTTTCATGCTGATGAGACTAATTTACAGAGCTGAAAAAGCAGCATACGCTTCATTTCCATCACTTTCTCTCTCACTTTGATGTTCCTTCCACTTTCCTCCTCTAATGTATTCACATTCACAGGAAAAGTGCAGCACTATAAAAGGCTACTGCTGTTATTTATGCTCTCACCTTATAATCAACATTTTGCCATTGGTCACTCATGAAATAAGTTATTAGACTTCTCTCTATTTGAAAAACTTTCCCTTGCAGTTTGTATCTCCTCTCCCCCAAAATCCTGTAAAATGACTACACGTGGACTATTACAGCATAAAATTATGATAAATGATGCCTGTAAATAAGGATATTTCTTCAATTATCAATGCCGGCATTCTAAAGTACTAATATTTACTTTTCCCTGTGCAATGAAGTTAATGCAGTGCTGTCCAAGAATTTTCTCTGTCAAGTACTAGACTGTCCAGCTTTTTCAAAGAGCCTCAGTGCTAAACACTATATAATTCCTAAATCATTTTACTCCTTCAAAAAAAAAAAAAAAAAAAAAAAAAAAAAGAACTAAGGTTATTAGAAAACAACCAAATTACACACTATCAGAGCTATTTTTAAATTGGCACAGAAAAGAAATAAACATAAAACTGTAGCATGCAGAAGACAGACAAGGCTTCACTTAGGTCATCTTACATGTCCACATAATTATGCACTAGACTGTTCGGTCACTCAAGCATAGAGTAAGTTTACAGTCAATGAGCTGGGACTTCCTGATTGAAGTAATGTTTGCCCATGTAATTTTCCTATTAGAGCACAACAATGTTTTTCATTTCTGAAAGAACAGTGGAATGGTTCTTACTGCATGGGTGTTTGTTCAGTTCTCCAGATTCTAATTCATTATTTAATCTTAGCTTGAAGTAAGTGGCAGATAAACTGCACTGATGTATGGATTCAGTTACATGATGATTATACATACCAACACACGCAGGGTGGGAAGAACAGTAGCCCAGAGGGGGGGAAAGAAAAAAAAAAAAGCAGATGAAGAAAGTTTGTTATCTAAGTTAGTGATGACATCATTCGTTTTTAAGGATACAAAAGAGCAGAAATGCATAGCATGATGTAAAAGCATTTGTCCACGAAGAATACATAAGCATTTGCTTTGTCTTTGGCTGCAGGTATCCAAAAGCAGGTCATGCAGGAGTGTCTCCAAACTGCTACAGATCTCTGCTGATTTCAGTCTGCCACAGTGCAAGCAGAAGTTTCTGCTAACATGCATTACATTGTCAAGATTAGGACTGCAATTTAGATACTTGTTCTTCTGGGAAGGCCTCCAGAAGACACAAACAAAATAATGAAGACGCAAACCAAACTAATGAACACTAGAAGAAAATGATGACTGTTTTGTCCCAGCAGACCCAGGTTTTATAATCAAGTTCATGTTAGACTTCGAAGTTAGAGAAATTGTACTTCAGGTCTGTCTCAGACACTCAAAATAATAGTGCTGCCTGGATGTTGCCAGGCTATTTCTGTATCAATTAACTACTTTCATTAAATTAAAACACCAAAGGGGACAACTCAGCTGATATAAAAATCTAAGAATCAGAGTAGCTTTTCCCCACTGTGATTTATCTATTACAACTAGACTAAGCTGTTTCTGTTATAGCAAGCTCAGGAAAACAGCCATTACAAAAATTACAGCTCTGAAGTCTTCTTCCATTTGCCTAGCAGGCTTGCTGTTAAAAGAGAAACCTTCCCCTCCTCTCTCCCAATCAAACCAACCCCACAAAAAAAAAATAGACACATATAAGTATGAAATCCATAAAGAAATTAGAGTACTGAGAAGAAAATGTTACACATAACTACGAATAAGAAAATAATATCACAGAACAGGCTTTTTAAGATTACTGTAGGTAAAATGCAACAGGAATGGTACTTAATTCTCTCAGAAGCAGCATGCTAAGTACGTTGATAAAAAGGAAAAACAGTAAAAATCAGCACAGAAATCTAAATGTATTTGAATCTCATTTGCAGGTTTATATTTTTAGCTTTTAATATGACATCAGAACTTGATGTTGAAGCTTTCAGCTCTGACACTGAAAAAACATTTGATGAATTAAATAAAAACAAGAACACCTCTGGCTTCTGCATGTCCACACTTTAAAAACACCAAATATTAAGTCAGTTAATACAAATAATTCTAAAAATCCACAAGACGCCTGGAATTCTTTGGTGCAAATATGTAGTGTTTCAGTTGTCTAGGCAGCTAGCTAGAGCAGCTTCACTACATCTAGAACATTTGAGATAATGGCAGTAGAAGACCAGAGCTCAGGACAACATCATGTATTTCTTCGTGGTCCAAGACACATATCACTTTCCATGAAATTGATGCACATGAACAGCCTTTTGTATACCTAAACAATTATAGTGTTGTGGGAACAGAGACCCTTTGCTCCAGTTAGCCTTCTAATTAATAGTTATCATGATATTTCTTCAATGAAGCAAGATCAGGTATATATCAATAGAACAGATGATTAAGTGATCTAAACATGGATAGAAACATGTTTGTATTCTTTTTGTTCTTCCTTCCTATTCTTTCCCCTTTCAATAATTTCTTACCCTTCAGTGAACACAAAACTAAACATGGTATTGCATTTCAGGTTTGATTTGTCTGCCCAAAGGTAAGTATTTGCTACTAGTTCACATTTACCAATAATTGTTACTACTTTACCCAGCTCCATTTGCTGATCTGCAGTCGTGTGATATTTGCCAACTGCATGTTTCAGCCACCCCTTACTATATCAACTGATATTAGACAGATGTAGAGAGCTGGATAGTTTATCGATGAGAAAGGAGATTATAAAATGGACAACACAGCAAAAGCAGTAAGTGGCTTACAATTACCAGGCAGTCACTATTTCTACAGTGAAGCATATCATGAGATATCTTGTCCCCAGTGGTTCATGGCATAGATATGCAAGAACTTTAAAATGCATTATAGTATATATGCAGTAAGTACAATATTGTGAGATACTAGTTTGGCAGTTCATATTAAGAAACTGAAAGAAAAAAATACATAAGGCAGTAAGCCAAGAACTGTTACTGGAAGTAACAACTTCCCAGCAAATACAGTGGACCTGAAGTAGTCTTTATACAACAGAGAACATCGTCACTTATAATGGTTTTATCTGCTTTTTCTTGCTAATAACATGGGTAAAGCAGTTGATAAAGCCAAAATTTGACTCATTACTAATAAGTTTAAGCTTATGTTTTCAGGAATAAAAATAATCTGTATTGTATACTCTATCACTCTAGAGCACATACAATGATGGAGGGTAACACTGACAGATTGTCTTTATAAGTCTTGTCAGCTTATGATGGTAGTTATTCTGATAAAAATAAACATTATGGTCATGCAAAACAAACAAACAAAACAAAACAACACAACGATATCTGACTGTAATATCTGGAAAACATAGATTCAGTAAGCAAGTTGACTACTTACTTTTTCTTAATTAGATAGTCAACTAAATTATTTATTTATCAAGTTGCCCTCCGGGAGGGGGGGGGGAACTAATAAAGAGCCTAAGGAATTTTCATTTTAAAATTAAAATCCTTCTTAGAGAAGTAATAGTCACAGAGGTTGTTGCTACAAAAATAAGTAGTGTCCTACTTTCAAAAAAAGAGACTGCCTATTCCATCTTCTTAATGCCCACTTGTTTTCATACCAGATTTCTAAATCACCGAAAGAAGTTGAAGCCCTAATTCTAGTGTCACTTGCATACAGCAAGCAGAAAATTAAACAAATTCTACTTCGCTGACTTAAAAGAGATAAAGTCAAAAGGATTACTGTTAAACTTCACTTTCATCAAGTCAGGCCAAAAACAGCTGACTTGTAAAACAGCATAGGCTTTCAGCTGAGGCACTTTCCCATCTCAGAAACAATAAGAACTTCAATAAATTTAAATAGAACAAATAAATTTCATGGCTTTTTGTCTTGTATCAGTGATTCACGTGGGTACATGCTACATATAACAGGAAATTTCATCACCATTTCCCTGTACTTTAAGGCTTAACAATGTAGGTTCCCCCTGAGACTATTTATTGGATCATACATTGGGTAGAAATAAGTCTACAGTTTTCATATATATAAATGTATGCTTAGCAATGCACAGTAGTGTACTGAGAATATGTTATAGGGCGCTGGAAGCAAAGAAGACTGCTATTGTGCCCTCTGCGAGAAGGAGCCACGTTTCAGACAAAGCCCATTTCAGCCAGTTCCAGAGAAGTCTACAGACAGTACCCTGCACAGCTGAGGTCATCAACCAAGAAATATCTCTGCAGAAAAAGTACTTTTAAAAAAGATAAAGCACACCAGACAGAAAAGGGAAGATAATAATAAGAATAAGTGAGACAGCACCTTACAATTCAAGATAGCAAAATATATGTTGTCATTTACTACAGAATTAAATACACTCATACAGGAATCTCTCCCATTGATTCACAATGCACAGAACAGGCCCCCTTGCTTCCTAAACTCCCTCAACCATAGAAACAAGGAGCATAGATACAAATTAACTTACTTATAATCCCAGACTCGGTCAATAACTTATGCACAAAGAATGATATGATTCCAACCAATCTAAGAAACAACCTTCGCAGAACTTAACAAAGCTTCAACAAACTATTGGTGACTTACCAAGGACTAATGAATCTCTTGACATTAAGATGTAAGGGATCTCAGCAGCATAACGTCAGTAGGCAACCCTACTAGAGAGGAGCTCCATCTCACATTCAGTCTCACTGAAAATGAAGAACTAAGTGAGCTTTTTGGGCTGTTCACCCTTTATGATGTAAAGTGGCTGACTCATAGTCCTGGCTTCTGTGCATGCTCAATTGGCTTTCAGCTGCTGGACCAGGTGTCTGCCATCAGCTCTAAGAGCAAGCAGTTTGATAGAGATTTGTGGTCATTGTCTGCCTTAGTGAGGCAGTAATGTTATCAGTACTGTTACCATTCTCTGCTTGAGCAAGGATTTGGATATTAATGGCTGCACTGAAAGAGGATCCCTAGGGGAAGCCTGTAGAGACCCGAAAGCAAAGAAAAGGTGTGAAGAGGAAAGGGTGGCAAACTGAAACCACTGTATACTGATCAACTTCATCCACCCAATCCTCCATTCTCTGCACTGTTTGGGGGAGGAGGGGGGAGGGTAAAGCTGCGTCTCTGAAGGAGAGGAGGGAAGATGTTGTTTTAGTGTTTCTTATTGTGATTCTCTCTAAATGAATCAATAATTCAATATCTATTTTAATTGACAGTAAGTTAATATTCCCCATTTTAAGTCTGTTTTACCCACAATGGTAAATGAGGATTGATCTTCTGTCTTTTCCACAACTGTGTGATTTTTGTTCCCACTGTTTCTTTCTATTTTCTCCCTGATTCGACTGAGGTTGAGCAGTGCGCAAAAGATTGGATGATAACCCACCACAAATGGGAATTAGTAAACTTGAGGCATGTCAAGACTATGGATATGCAGAAAACGATCTCCAGAAAAACTGGAAAGCAGAGGCCTTGTTATATTTGTGGAAACTCAAAACCCATGTAGCTGTATGGTACAGTACAAAAACAGCTGTACTTCATATGAAATGTAGGTAAACATGAAGTATCTAGATCTTCCGAAAGCATGACATTTTAAAATATGTATTAAGAAACATGACAACATTGCACACAAACATTTTTATATCTAGTATCACCTAGACAGAGAAAGAAATTCATCAGAACATAGTCTAGATTGTAAGGAATATGGGTCACTACAAATACAACTATGCTAATATCCAGGAAAATACATCTTTTTATCATATTGACAACTACTTGAATTCACATCATATATTCTTAAAAATTGATTTTGTATTTTATGTAAACATTGTCTTTTAGTAAACATGCATCAAGAGGAAAAAAATTACAGTTTTAATTGAACCAATTATGATATAGACTTAAGACAATGTCAGTGCCATCAAAGCTTGCCACTGAATCTTTCAGTTGATTTAGTCTCACTGTAAATTATACCTAACTTTTCAAAGTGCTGTTTTGCTGTCTACATGCTCACACTTTGAGCTGCCATAACAGTCAGGGTCAAGACTATATTATATAATACTGTAAGGTCATTTACTCTTGAGAAATCGTACAAGCTGCAACAGAGGAAAATAAGCAAAATGTCACATCATTCATTCTGCTACACCATCACAATTAGGTATCTGCATCAATGCCAAATGGATCGTATATTTCAATTACACTTATAGGTGTTCTGTCACACGTCAAGGATACAAATTTTCTTGCTTCCAGACTGTGTGTTACTATTCCTTAAGTTATCCATCTATACCTGCAACTAGAAGGGTGGCACTTCAGTGGCAGATAAACTTGTTTATGTAAAGTATTAATTAAACTTTTCAGCTGAATTGCAATTAATTCTGAATCACACCATAGCCCACTCATCGTTATTCATTTGCCTTTACATTGCTGGCAAGACAAAGCAACTTTAAATAAAAACCTAACAGCAATGTCATGACATGTATTGTACAGTTTCCTAGATTACTTAAAGTAATATGACATTTTCTGATTTTACTGTTTAGGGGACAACACTATTATAAAAGATTTTATTTCTTTCAAGAATGCTTATATTGAATTGTTTAAATTGAGATGTATATATTAAGGAACTTATAAAAAGTTCATGTCTGTAAAGCAAACAGAAATAACAAAGTTTAAGGAATCCATCTACGTAATAAAATATATGTTATGAAAGTACTGATCTTGTGACAGATTAACTAGACATTGCAAATTTATAATTAATCGTCAATAGGCTACTGGAATTCAATTCTTAATAACCTGACCAGAGTACAATTCTATAAAAAAAAATGTGGTTCTTCATTTACTTTGAAAAGTTATACAGATCACCAAGAACATGTAGGCCTCACTTCAGCTGAGGTAGAACAGCAATGATTTTTAAAGGGACAAGAGGATTTTACTACTGCCATGGAACTATGAAAGGGGTTAAACTTTATATTCCTCCAACATTTTATATATTCCTTTGCTTTACTTTGGAAGTGCAAATTTCTATAACAAGAAAATAGTTGAGCTTAAATGTTAAAAAACATTTTTAAATGCTTTGATTATTCAAAAGCTTGCATTATTATATTTTGTTACCTGTTAGCAAACAAAACCTTTCTGCAGGTCTTATATCATTCTGTCTAACAAGGAATTTATAATCACCTTTGGCACTAATGGCCAAGTCACATAGACTGTAAAAGATCTTGATCTCAGCTATAATTGTTTGATATTTCATATCTAGCTCTGCAAGAATACGTTTTAATGTTTGAAGACCTTCCTTTAATTGAAAATCCTTATATTTGACTCAACAACAGCTATTCTTCATCTTTCCACCTTCACAGAAATGGAAAGCTATTTACGTTCCTCTTTGCCAGGTTACCAGACAATGCTGCAGTTCACATGAGAGAAGATTTCATTTTCCACACTGGCTTTTGTCAACTGAAACTTCTGTTCCTCTTTTGTTCTCGTGCTCCATGATACTGATTATTTTGCACCACAACCCTTTCAAAATAATTCAATGAACCAGAAGCATATATAACTTCAGCTTATTATTAAATGCTGAATATAATTGCCTAAAGTCAGCAACAAATACTAAATTTGTTCAAGTTTTCAGAATCTTAGCTAAAGCATTTTCTTTGCACTTGTATTAATAACATCTTCAAGTAAATATATGAAAGCATACCTTTGGATGACATTCTAACTATTTGGTCAAGGGAAGAACTTAAGAAATGCATTTAACTTCCAACATTTTACTTCTATTCGCACCCGAAACACATTATTTAGTTCTGTAAAAGTAATTAAAAGGAATCCTTTTCCCAAGTGCCTGGTAGACCTGACATTACTTAAAAACCAAAATATAAATGAAAATACATCAGTAATAACCCCTACACAAGTTGTGTTGTTGAATCAGAAGGCTGCCGCGTTCGGCACAAGCCTCAATTTGCACATTTGTTTATATTATAGCATTCTAGTGTTGAGGGAGTAGTATTCAAAAACAGTATTCTCATATTTCAAGAACACACTACTCATGCGAGGCAGTTCAAAAGGTCTGTTTGTAACTTTGTTGTTGTGGGTATGACCTTTTTATGAGCCTCTGTGTTCAAGAACATGGTATTAACTTTTCCATAGAAAAAAGCACATTTTCAGTTCCACATCTTAGTAGTGATATCTCCACTTCCACAAACTGATTACTTACATCAAACCTTTTAAAACAAAAATTACTTTTGCCAGGTATGTTTAAATATTCTTTTTGATTCAGGCAATATTGCCTTCAGAAGCAACTAAATCATTCATGTTCTCACCATTTCTAATTTGCAGGCTCTAACAAATTTCACTGTAAGTGAGGAATTTTTAGATTTTACGTCCTATTTAGTAACATGGAAAATCAGATGCAGTGTGGAAACAGACAGGATTGTTTCCAAACATTTGATACAAATCCAAAACCCCTCAAGCCCAAATTTATTTGGCAGGACAGACAATAGACGAATAACATTGCCAAGACCCTGCTGTCTACTCCCTCGTGTGCTTAATTATTTTTGGTTGTTGACTGCTGTTGGGGTTTTTTTTGGTCTGTTAGTGGGTGGATTTTTTGTGTTTGTCTGTTTTTTTGTGTTTTTTTTTCCAAGGGCAAATTCACCAAAACAACTGCTTTTCAGTTCACAGAAAGCTATGGATTTCTAATACTCAAATCATATTCGTTAGAAGTCAACAGTAATGTGCCATTTGGCAATTTCAGGTGTTATTTTCATATTTCACATAAAAACTTCATTGAGAAAATAAAGTAATCATTTCTCTCTTGCAGTCTTTCAATGTAGAAGAGCAGAGAATTAGATTCTCAGATTACTGTGCATTCTGTTCAGCTGGACAACAGCTTAGAATTCCTTTCAGAATCCATTGTCAGGTGGACTAACAGAAATGTCAATGGAAAAAAATCTTTTATTATGAAGTGACGAGAACTCACTTAAAAACAATTCAGGTTAGACTACAATGAATAGGACATACCTTTGTACTTACTGTGAGTCTTTGTAGCAGAAATGCTAGCCTCTGAAACATCACCGTCTGGAAAGAAAGAGATCATTAATTTTAGTGAGACACTCATTTTTTTTGTGAATACAAAACCACTTTCAACACTGTGTATCAGCTGCATGTCATACTCTGAACAGTCTAAACAAGAGTTGATCCTTTCTAATGTAGTTGCTGCTGATAATATTATGGACTCTCAAAAATGCTAATTTTACATGGGTAGAAATGGCACTGACACTCAGCATAGGATTTACCTTCAGAAATTAAGAGATCTGCACATAGACACAATTTTTTTTTTCTCTGATATTTGTCTTGATATTGATACCTACACTGACAGGAGTTGAAAAGAAGAAAAGGCACAAAGGCAATGTAATTAAACCTGGAGAGTGATATAACAGCATTAAGACTGACAACTACAAGTGGCTAGGGAAACGCAAAGGCATATGCAGTTCTCAAAATGTTCTCTGATCTGTAGAACTGTAGATGGACTTAGCGAGCACCTCTTGAATCTCTGGGAACTCACACATTTTGGAGAACTTCTAGAACTGTTAGCCATTCCAAATATGAATTATGAGTAAGATGTGTCTGTTAGTTTGTCTAGTTAGTTTGTTTGACTTCCTTCTTGTTAAATGAGGAGAAAGACTGCTGCAGATGCTACTGTAGCCAGAAATGGAAGGCGTGTGATGAAGGAGCATTGAAATACTACACACTGTGGTCACAGTAAGCGTGACCTGAAGCCAACTAGAGGCAGATTCTCATTCTCTTTCAAAAAAAAAAAAAAAAAAAAAAAAAAAAAAAGGCCTTTGGATAGTGCTATTAATGAAGTATATTTCTGTTAAAATGTAGCATGGACTGTAAGATCCAGTTATTTTCTAATAATACATCTTCAAAAGAAGATTTGTCTCCTATTGGGACATGTAAATCTCTTACTGTTTTAGAAGGAAAAAAGTAAAGGTCACACATTTATTTAAAACAAAAATAAAATTTCTCTGCAAATCTAAGTAAAATTCTTACTGAATTCCTCCATGTGGAAAAAAAATGGCACCCACAGACATTCATCAACACCTGCTGAATGTCTATGGAGACCAACAGTGGATGTCAGCACAGTGAGGTGGTGGGTGGCTTGTTTCAGCAGTGGCAACAGCTATGTGAAAGACAAACTGTCACAACACAGAATGAAGAGCGTCTCAATCATCTCATTCGAACAAACTGGCTAGTGGTGGTGGTGACTGCTGAAGAATAGTCTTCTGTAGTTAAGACTTCGCTTTATCAAATAGTATTACTGCGCTCCTTGTATCTGTTGCAGTTTCCATGGAAATGACGAAGCAGCATTACTTTCAGAATGACTTACATAGTTGTCTATAACAAGATTTGTAAGTAATATTGCACCATTTTTAGAAATTTATATTTATATATTCATATTATATATTTAGAAAGTACATGAATTTGACATTAAAAGGTTTTACCTAATACAAAATCTTTTAAGTCTATGAGTTCTTTTTCATATTTTTTCAGGTACTATTGTTTTTTAGGCATTATCTATGACAGCTTTGTCTACATATGTGTAGAAAAATAGCAGTCTGTGGAACAGTTTGATCTGAGAGGAAATAATGACAGATACTGAAAAATTATTACATAAAAGTTATATTTCTGTTAAGTCTTCAGATAAGTTAAATTAATTCTATCAAGTGGTACAAATAGGAAGCAGTTGAAAAATAATCTGCCTTATTTAAATGATTATCTCTTCATGCTGATTTTTGACATTTTAATTTCTAGACTGCACAGACCAGTATGTTCAAAGCATTTCACTATACAGTCATAAAAAAATGTGCTGAAACAAAGCTGAGTTGCCCAAACCAGTACTGCTGTAGCTATTACAAATTTACTAATTTATAAATATTAGATACAGAAATGTACAAAGACATAGAAGCAATCTGAATAAAGCATTTCTATAAAAGCCATTCTTATTATGAATAAAGGCCTATCACCTCTGTTTTTCTCTTTTCGTATGTGAACAGCTCACAGAACGCTTGCTTCCTTTTAATGGAGGATTACCTCCCTGTATACACTGTCCTTTCTAAAAAGCACTGAGGTATTTTTGAGAAATAAACGTGAATGAGCAGAACAACAGGGATGCAACCTACACTTATGTAGAAATTCCCCATAGAATACCGGATTTATAATCCCTTGGACTGCATTATCTTCAGCAGACTACCCTAAATGACTCTGAAATCTTGAAACCATCTATATTTTATGCTAGCTGTGATCCTCCCTCCTCTGTGGCAGCATTTTTATCTTATTTCAGAACAATTCTTTCAGCAGATGCCAATCTATTGCAAGGGCCAGTGAACAATATATTCTGATTTTGTACCTACAGCATGACTGTATTTTAGTCCTTGCGATTTCCTGCCTCAGATAAGTATTTAGCTGCAGATTACAGAAAATGACCTAACCTGCTAAAGACAAAAGTATTAACGAATTATTTTAAAGTGGCTTTTAGATATTTTTAAAGTGGTCATTAACTATTACAGTACCAGCTATTTCCACAACTGTATAAAACAAAATATTAATCTCCTTTCACTTTCATTCTAGAAATTTCATTTATAACTACCAAAATTTGATTTCGGAGTTTGAAGAAATTAATTTGTCTACATTAAAACCTATCAGCCTTCTAAGGCATGGTTCAGATTAAGTTCCTACTTACCGAAACTGAAGTTTGAGTGGTCTTTGAAGCAAGGTATAAACCAAATATTCTATTACTCTTATCAGTTTTACTTCAGGAAGTTCAGTGCAAATACCTAGAACTTCAACATTTCAGCGTGTTGCACATCTAGCAAGTTGAAAGGCAGTAGAACTTCCTGGAGCTACTGTTTCAACAATGATTTTTAATTAGTTACAGTCTTTCAATGAGGCACATTTTATTTTATTTTATTTTATTTATTTTATTTTTTAGTTTTTGTCCTATTTTTCACTACTTACATTTTGACTAGCCTGAAAGAAAAATAAATAAACAAATAGTAGAATCATAGATTGGCTTGGGGTGGAAAGGACCTTAAAGACCATATCATTCCAACATGCCCTGCTGTGGGCCTGGCCTTGAATGCCTCCAGAGCTTATTTGCACAACCAGTTCCTGCTGTTCCAGCCTATGATTAAAAACTTTCCTCCTACTATTTAATCTAAATCTCCTTTTAGTTTAAAACCACTCCCTTATCCTAATGTTATCAGACCACGTAAAGCGTTGGTCTCTCTCCTGTTCATAAACTACCTCTAAGTTCAATGAGGCTGCAAAAAGACCTCCCTGGAGCCTTCTCCAAGCTAAATAAGCTCCCTCCACCTTTCTTCAAAGGAGAGGCGCTCCAGCATCTGGTCATCTTTGTAGCCCTTCTCTGGACCCACTGCAACAGCTCCATATCCTTCCTGTACTGGGTAACCCAAGCCTGGACACAGTACTCCAGAGATGGGGCCTTAGGAGGGCAGAGCAGAGATGGATAATCACCTCCCTTGTCCTGATTACCAGACCTCTTAATTTTTTACAGTGCCCGAGAAGTTGAACAAAGGTTTAAACAATAAAACGGGCATGATATTTTAGCCTTTCACATGTATTTCATTAAGACTACGGTGTTTTATATTGCATTTTCCATTGCTAGAGGTAATATAAAGTACCTGTCCTCTATCACTGATTACTTACAGACAAACAGAATAGTTTCCTCTAAAGACTCTCTTGAACTATGAATCAGAAGGCCCTTTTACTTGCTGTACATTTTTAGATGAATATGTCAAATGGCAGAAATATTTTAGGTATAGATCTTACAGTCATGCCATTTACGGAAACAGCTGCCTGAAAAGATACAGAATTTAGCTGGGAGTGGAAGGCTGAAAGATGCATGTTATCAAACCCAGTAAAAATTCTGAGCAACAATGATTTGTCTGGAAATGCCTGTGTGAGTGTTATTTTCAAAAATTATATGTAGTGTAGAAAGAAATTAGCCCAATATGCATATGTGGTTATAATACTTCTAAAATCTTAGACAAGGCTAAGATTTGAAGCCAAAATCTGAAAAAACCAAGGCAGTAAGGACAACTGATTTGTTGCATGGTAAATACAAGTAAATTTGTATGGAAATTTTTTGAATTGGCATGCTGTCTTAATACATCACCTTAATAATTAATTGTCTTAATATTTGCCTTAATATATTGAAGTTAAATATGACCTGAATATTTCAGTACTTCTGGGCATTACATATGAGAATGAGTGCCAACATCCACCATTTTAAGCATGTGCATTCAGGCTTCTTATGTATGGGCCACAGCTGTGTAGCTTAACTGTGAATCTTAAACTAATGAGAAGGGAAAAGATACATGAATATACTCTCAAACATACAGAATATTTCACAGAACTTTCTAAATATAAATTATTAGCATGTGCCTACCAAGAATCAAATGGAAAATATACGTGCTAATTTGTTGAGTTTATATTCATGAATTCATCGGAGTAAGTCAGAAAGTCAGAAAAAAATGTGTGACAAACCAGTGTTCTATGAGATTACTGACAAAAAGTACTTTTTTTTTTCCATCTTTGATTGTATATTCACTGAATTTCCTGAAGTATCTAGTATAATTTCATTGTCTATGTGTCAAGTTCTGCATTTAAAAATATCTTTTATATAACAGTATCAGTATCAGAGAGATAGAACAAACTGTGAAAGAAATGCTGAAATTCTATATACACAAAATACTTTTTCAGTCATCTTTTCAGTCTGACCTATACTATTTTCGGGAAGAAGAGAGTATTTACCAAGCATAGGGCAAGAATTCAAATATTTACAGCCAGTGAAACTAAGAAATGCTTTTCACTGCATTTGTCACATGTGGGTGTTGAGTGAAGTTCTCATGAAATATTATAGGAAAAAACCAACAGCAACAACAGCAAAAAAAAACAACAGAATAATAACAACAACAACAACAACAAAAACATCTACTTCGATAGGATGAAGAAGCCATTTGACCAATAGGCTTTGTGATGATCTCTTGTTGAATATCTTCAATTAATGTGCAATGTCATTTTCTCCAGGGTAATTCAGAATATAACTTTTTAGATTGTTTCCAATTACTTGGCAAGTAATAATAACAAACAAAAAAAAAAGTATTTATAAGTGACATGGAAATGTGCAGTAGTAATCTTTGCGAAGTACTTACAGTGAATGGGTATGAAAGGCTTTGTGGAAACAAAGGTACTGATTGATATTAATGGATTCTCACAGAACAGAGAGACAGCATGTACTGTAATTCAAAAAATTACCTACTGTTTTGAAATCTGTGTTGCACTGGAGTGGATGGATAAGCCTTTAGTGGAAACCAAGTTAAATATCATCACTTGATTAAATATCAGGAGACAACATGATTATTTTATTTCAGAGAAATGTTCTTCAGTGGCAACAATACAGGCTTTTCTGATCTTCATAAAAATTATTGTCAAATTAGAGTGGTAGTAACCATATACACAATTTGTGAATATCACAGGAAAAGCTATAGCTATGGAGAGAAGAAGGGAGGATATCTGTCCAATAAACATGCTAAAAATTGTTCAACTGAAAAACTTTTCTGAAATTTTTATTATCTTGGCTCATACAAAGTTTCTCACGTGTTACCTCCCTTAGAAGGAACGTCTGAAAACATTACAGACAAGTTTCTTTGCCTTCTATATGTTGCTACTGTATCCCAAATTGCCATAACAGGTATTCTCTTTTTTCTTTTTTTTATTTCCACATATTTAACACAGCCTTTAAATAATCATGGAATCATAAAATGGCCTAGAAGACACCTTGAAGATCATCTAGTTCAAACTCTCCTGCCACAGGCAGGGTTGCCAACCAGTAAGATCAGGCTGCTCAAGGCCCCCACCCAGTCTTACCTTGAACACCTCCAGGGATGGCTCATCCACAGCTTCTGGGCAACCTTTTCCAACTTTCTCCCTGGGAGGAAAGAATTTCCTTCTACCATCTAATCTAAATCTCTCTTTTTGTTTAAAATCATTCCCCTTTGTCCTACCAATATCAGACCATGCAGAGTGTCATCTCCTTCTTTTTAATAACCTCTCTTGAAATACTGAGAGATAAAGATTTGGTAATCCTTAGTTCCACTGGGCAGTAGAAAAGCATAAGCACCTTTCCTTGTAGTAACCCAGAGGCCCTGTAATTTCTAAGATCTTACAGACATAACACGTGTAGGATTAGCTTTAAATGGCAGAAAACTACATACTGTAGTACAAATAATCGTTTAGTGTCCTCTGACCCTCACATAATGAAGTAGACAGTGACCATTCTATTAATTTTCTGAAGTAGTTCATAATTAGAAGACTCCTTCAGACTGCACTTGGAAACTTATTTCAGTCACAGAACTATGATATGAATGAAAAAAATGTCACTATGAAGATGCAAATCATAAAAATAGTTTGACAAGAGACAAAAAAAGTAATCTACAGTGATTAAGTAGAGCATCTGTTAGATAATCAGGTATCTCCCTCAAGCAGTTATAAATAATATCTCTACCTCTTGTATTATTAGCTTTCCACTGTCGTTCTGAGTTTTATAGCAAGTTAAGTTTTACATAGGTACAGCTGGGGAGAAGGCATAAACAATCATCAGTGCCCCAGTACCTCTTCCAGGAGGACTACAGTGTTGACACACTCTTCCTAATTACTCTTAGGTCCACTTGGAGAACGTTACCAAACATACAGAAATGACATCACGTATTTTAGCTTCTTCACTGATTCAGTTCCATGCAAATTTAACCTATATGTTTTACATATGATGGATACTTGGTTTGCTGGTGTTTTGTGTGCTTTTTTTTTCTTACCTCTACAACTGTTTTTATCCAGTTCCCAAGCTTGCATCCCTGTAACTAATACTAAGTGCCAATTGGTTAGTTGTTTACAACCACAAGGAACTCCACCAATATTACCCTGGGACTATGTTAAATGCTTCTGCTATCATGTCATTGAGAATACTATGCTGCCTAATATTGAAGGGAAACAGATGAAGTTATTTCCATAAAGAAGAAATACTCGTTAGTACTAACTACTGGTTAAAAGTTAATCACAGCAATAGATATTTCTCAGTTGCTTAACACCTAAAGCAGGTAAATAACTGTCAACTGACTCTTAGATAATTTTTATTACAGAAAAATATTATGAAAGACAGCTCCAGACAGGGTAGGACAAGTTCTAAAAAAGTTTGATAAGTCTTGTGGTCTATGCTTAAAGCAGTACTACATTTACTGAGTTGCTATGCTACATGACAACAGGCATACAAGCTACTATATTTGTACTGTTTTTAAAGCAATATTTCCATATTCAGCAAGCTGACATCAAAAGACATTATAAGAGGACAGAGAAAACAGAACTAAGAGCACAGATGGTCTTACCAGGTGCCAAGGTAATTCTTCTCAAGGACCAAAAACTTAACCTGAAGGAAAAGATTCTTTTCTGATGAGCAGTAAAGACCACTATCCTGCTGTTTGACAAAATGCTTTTCTCTGTTGACTTACAAAAAATATTTTACAGTTTCTCTCTGTAGCATAGTTTCCCCTGTAAACAAAGTTTTAGAAACAGGTCTGGATTTATTGAAAAGGACTGATCTACTAGAATAGGGAATAAAATCTGAACTTCATGAAGCCTAATGTATGAAACATTCCCAATTTTTCTAGAATTCACATTGTTTCACTTGTTTGAGCATTAGATGTCTCCCCTTCATATATAACAGTTCTTCTTGCAATCAAGCAACATCTAATAACACTTTTAGAAACCATTATATTATATATCAAGGTAGTTCTACTATATTTTGCTCACAATTTCAAGTTGGACTTCATCTAATTTTGGTTTGACTAGCAAGAGAAAGTATTTTCCAGTTTTAATCACCCTTTAAAGACACAGTAACACAAAGATATCTTAACTGTTTCGAGATTGCGCTTGTTACCAAAATACCCTGATGCTCCTCCTTCTCACTGCTCCTTGCTGGTAATTTCCTACCAAATCTTACAAAAACAAAACATCTACGTTCCAGCAAAAATATGGTGTAATTACAAATGAAAATGAAGAAGTATGTTTAAAAAAATAATGGCAGGTAACATTCCTAAGCAATTTAAGAAACTAATCAAGACTGTAAAACATAAATATTGTCCTTCCATGAAATAAGAGTACAAATCCATCGATAATTTTCACATTATCATTATTGTAACTATAACTATTACAAATACGTCTGGCTTAATAGAAGTGAAAGTAAGATTTTCTACTATCAAATACTGAGTTTAAACACCTTCATGGCATTAAAAAAATAAACCCTGGGCTATGATTTACTAGGAAGAGTGCATTTTAATCAAGTTTTATGTGTGTTGAGATTGGCTGATTTGCTAAAAGCTTTACCTGTAAGTAAAACTTAAAATAAATGTTCCTGTTTGCAAATATATTTCTGTG
The DNA here is from genome assembly GCA_002909625.1 of Bambusicola thoracicus. Lineage (NCBI taxonomy): Eukaryota > Metazoa > Chordata > Aves > Galliformes > Phasianidae > Bambusicola > Bambusicola thoracicus. The sequence continues at coordinate 20,163 of PPHD01001678.1, read as the reverse complement.
TTTCATGGATTTTTTGTTTTTCCTGTAACTCTATTTGTTTAGAGATATGCTGAGGTGAAATCCCTTACAGTACAACTGGCTTCTTTGAGGATCACCTGCACACGAGAATAGATGTTATACCAGATCCTTCGGATTTTTAAAAATGCCACTTAATTAAATCCAGTCTTTAAATCTAGCCTATCTAAATAATATGATCTAACTTCTATATGCCTCAGGAAAAAAACAAACAACAACAACAACAACAACAAAAAAAACACTCAAGGAATCCTTCTATTACTAATTTGAATTTCAATTAAAGCTGTTCTGATAATTCAGGACATAATGCTTTAAAACTAACAGTATCACCAAACTCAATTTAAAAAACTAATCTGTTACAAAATTTATAACTGCCAATCTTTTATTAAAAATTAAACATAACCACATTGAGGCCTACCTAGATCTATCTTCTCATTAGGCTTTGCAGGTTCTTCATAGGTACAGAAGTCTTCTCAGCAGAGCAGAAATGCAGACTTGATAGTTACACAATCCCCATCAGTGACACTAGGACAGTCCAGTCTGGACCAGAAATATGATTAAGGTCCTGGAGCACCTGTGAAACAGTAAGAGGCTGAGTTGGGACTGTTCAATGTGGACAACGTACAATGTGGACAATGTAGAAGATGTATTTGTACATCTGTCAGTATGTACAAATATCTGATGACAGAGTGTCAAAGTGGAGACACACTCATCTCTGTTGTGCTCAATAAAGGAATAAGAAGAAACGAGCAAAAGTTGAAATTCCATTACAATATCAGGAGGGAGAAAAATATACAGCGAATACGGCTGAGAACGGTAACAGCTTATCCAGGTAGTTTCCACCTATGAAAATATGCAAAATGATCCTTTTTGCGCAGGGAGTTGAACCAGATGATTTCCAGAAATGTTTTCCAACTTGAGCCAGTCTGTAATTCCACTTGCATGTACAATGTTTCTAAGAGGTAATATAGGTATAGGAGCTTCTAAAAAGCTTCTTTACTTTGACAGTGACAGAGCACCGGAACAGGCTGCCCACAGAGGTTGTCAGGAGATATTCTACATCTGCCTGGATGCTTTCCTGTACAACGAGCTCTAGGGAACCTGCTTCAGCAGGAGGTTGGACTAGGTGATCTCCAGAGGTCACTTCCAATCCCTATGATTCTGTGCATCTGAAGAGAAGATTTTGAGACACTAAGTGTAAGACTATGTGGAAGGAGAGAGCATCTGCTCCATCCTTCATTTCTGTAGCTTATCAAGGTCGTTGAGGGCATTTTTAATTCAGAGGAGATAATAAGAAAAGAGGGAAGTCATAAGCAAGACATATACACAAATCCGACCAACAGTAAGGGAAGCAAAAAAAAGAAGCAAACCTTGATGAAGGAGGTTTATTTTTTCTAAGATATCTGATTAAAGACCTTGTTAAAATAAGGATAAGTGGAAAAAAAACATGCAGAAGCACAGAGTTAACAGACAATCTGAGACAATAACCAGAAGGAAAGGTGGTCACTCATGCTAATTGTGGGTCTAATTGCAGATAAAAAGGGACTTTACAACTGATGAGGATTCAAATCTGAGAGTACAAAATGTCCTTTTGCATAATCTCACTCTCTTTTTCTTATGTTTTAGAAGTCTCATTATTTAATTTTTAGACAATGTTTCCAGTGTAATGTACAAGTGCTGCAAAGAATTAAAGGACTTCTCAAAAGCTAGAATTTGAACCACAGATGGTTAACCTTTTAAACAGAATTTATGTTAGGTCAGGTATGTATTAATCACTTACTGTCATTTATAATTAGCCATTATAGTCTTCGTGAAATTAAATACATTCCTGCTGTTTATATGAATATCGTAGAGGGGGGAAAAGCTCACATGGCATCAGTGGGGAAGATTCATCCCACAACTTATGAAGCACCCACAGAGAGATCTGCTGTTTCCTTATTATGTTCCATTTGTTCTCTATAAAGCTCATACAATGCAAAACATAAAATACTGTATTATTTATGATTTCCACTCTTTCTCCACTTAAAATCAAATAATTTATAGGCAAAGCTTCATTTTCTAGACTCCTCTGTTTCTAATGTTGTTTATGAATCTTACTTTCCTGACTGAGTTTATTATTTCACTGTAGAGTACCTCTAAACACCCTGCAACTACTGCCCACCTGATTTACAATCAGGAGCTGTAGGCTTATTGGCATTGTGTATGATCAACTGAAATATGAAATATTTCATTCATATTCCTAATAAACAAAGCCTAGATTCCCCTCTTGGGTCTTAAACAATGGTGCAGGAATTTCATTAAAACTTCGGGCTTTCATAGTGACAAAGAATCAAGAATAAAATAGGATGGTTGAACAGACACTAATAGTTTTACTGAAACCATAAACAACCCAAAATAATCTATAGGACAAAGTCATATGGAAGCACACAGTTCCATCAGTAACAAACAGAACATTTCTTACCAAATGGATGTTCAGATGCCTACTTCACTGCCACACAAGGGAAAACAAGCACAGGAGTTAGGTTAGTTAGGAGTGAGTTAGTTTCACAGATGAACCAAAATTCTCTGACTGCAGAAAGTACTGTCCTGCTAGATTGGAACAGCTTCAGTGAATCTTCAGCAAAGGGACTGCAGATGAAGACTGTAGTTTCAAACCCTTTAACTTAAAATGCTGCAGTGTCTGGAAAAGACCGTAACAGTGCAAACTGTTACAGAGCTTATTTACTTTTGAATTAAAGAAATAAACAAATGAAAGAATCTTCACTGGAACTAACAGAAGCTAATGTATGGTCCTAAAATGAGCTAACAGAGCCATTGGGAATTTGCATGAGAGCTGCTCAGAATGCAATGCCTCCTGTTTTATTATGCGGGCCAATGTCAGAGGTGAATGTTGGTGGTGTGGCAGTAGAGCCTGAACCCTTCCACCAATATTCCCTTACATTCTGTTTCCACCTAACAGATGGCAGCAGAGGGGCACTCTGGCAAAATGGCATCTGAAACGGAAGTGCATATGAAGCAAAGGTGTGTCCCTAATTCCTCCATGTGGAAAAAATTAAACAGACTCAAGTTAAATGTTCGTATTTTGATGTTCTATTAAAAAGGTATTTTTTTCTTCTTCTTATCAGATCAGGTTAAAGTCCAGCAAAACTGACACTCAGAACACATTTTAGGATTCCAGAATTGACTTTATATATCTTTTTAGTGAGTCTGATAAAGATTCTGTAACACCGTTTTAGAAAGACATCACTCGATTACAGTTCTGCTTATGCTTAGCATTATCATGTTTTCATTAATCTCAGAGTTCTTCTAGAATAAGATTTCACACATTTGTCTGTGTATGAACAGGTATTTAGGAAAAGGAATATCCCTGATAGAAATGGAAAATTAAATTAGTACCTGTAAGTATTGTACTTTCATTTAAAAAGTAGTAAAAGAATCCCAACTTACAGAAAAAGAAAAAAGGAACAAAATCTCTATGTCTATATAGACTCTTACACAACTGTTATAGTGAATAGATAATTAAGAGAAAGCAAAACATTTCCATACTCAGCATAGTTGACTGAAATTTTGAAAAGGTGTGTATGTGTCAGAGAAGAAAATGCAAAGAAGAAATAATTCACAGCACAAGGAATACTGCAGGAAATGAGTGTAACCTGCCAATTCTGACCATGGAGAATAACGACTGAGCCAATCCATATCACTAAGAAAAGAAAATCCTACTTGAAGTGGAATAACTGCAAAAACAATAAACTGAACAAATCCACAAAAGGATGTTAGGACAGAGAAAAAAGTTTCTTGACCTGGAAAATTGTTGCACTGCTGTGCACATTAAAAAATTCAAAACTATAAGTTATGCATAAAATTATGACAAAACAATATAGTACTGCTCCCTATTTCTTTACAATCCATTAGAGTAATAGTAATAATACTCTGTGCATTTCGTCTTCTATTTTGCTTCAGCTACCTATCCTTATTCAACCTTTCTAGACGAAGAAACATATATGCCTATAAGGAATCTCTGGCATTAACCTTACTCACCAATTAGTTCTCTTGTTAACATGTTTCATACTCTGCCCTCTTTTCCTCTGCCTTCTACCCTTTCCATTGCTAAGTAAACATTAACATTGATTCGGTATTTTTTTCCTTGCATATTACAGGAAATAAAGGCAGAAGATTTAATACTTTTGTATGTTTGGCACCACTCCATTGAGAAGGAATGATACACAGAATATTTTCTCCATGAATCACTAAGAGGTTCAACCCTAGTGCACATTTGGATAAAAATACAGTCCATAGGCACTGCAAGCAAATGTGGAAATCAGGGGAAAATCAGTTATAAATAATTATTGGTCCTTGTTGGTGATGCCAGGAGTACTCTTCTGAAGTGCAGGTTAACCTTCATCTTTAGAAAAAAGAATTCTTGGAGTATAGGGAGTTTCTGATAGAACTGCCCATTTCCAACTGAAAATGAAAATTTCAAAGCTAAAATTAAAATGTTAATTACTGAATAACCACATAAAATGTAAAGTCTCTTTAACACACTTTAGTAGCTATCCATTCATAAAATCCAGCTTTAATGAAGCAAAGTATATCACCTTTCTCTGAGGTAGAGTTTATTAGATGTAATAAGCCAATGTAAAATTATTATGTTGGTTTTCAGCATTCCCATTGGGCTTAAGAGTACAATATTAGGATAGAATATTAGCACAGATATGGTTCAATAGATAACCAGAAGGCAATGCCCTGGGTCAAAACATCTTACTTTGTTTACTAAAGGATCTATGTTATTACTATTTCTCTTAACGTAACAAATAATTAACCAATTGAATAGACAAATAAATAGAGATTTGTCACTTAAGTCAAAAGTATCCCAAACAAAGGAATAAAGAAAAAAGTTTTAAGTTCATTAATTTTGCAGAAGAAACATTAGCTTTTCATTCTCCTGGCTTTTGCATATTGAATCACGGTTGTATTTGTCCTATATATTTAATTGAGTACTTGTATTTCTCCAGGCAACACTGCAATAGAAAATTAATACCTCTTTCTTTCTTCACATCAGAAAAGACTTTTACATTTTTAAGTCAGCAGTTTTCAAATACAAAAATATGGACATTATTTCCCTATAAGAAGTAAAAATACCAATAGGGCTAATTATAGAAATAGCATATACTGACATTTCTTCTCAACAAATATGCACTCTAAAAATTGAATGTGAATTGAATATATTATAGTCAGTCCTGCAAGTGCTTTGGAACATTCAAATCAAACATATTCTTTCTATCACTACCAGTCTCTGATTTCTACATATATATACCATTCTTTTCTCCAGACCTCTCCACTTTTAGAATCTTCAGCCATCAAAATTACAGTAAGAGAGAGAAGAAGCACTTTGTACTCTAGGTTTTTCCCTAAAAATGAATTATAGTCAATCCACTTTCATTTTCAAAAGGGATGGATATATGTAAACCATCTCTGGCATAAATTTCAATAACAAATGGGAGCTCCAGGCCATGGAGACGGGTGTTTATTCCTAATGCCTAATTATTAGCTTGATGAGATAGCTTCAGGTACACCCAAAATTATACGAATGCTTAACGTCGTTCTGAACAATACAGATAAAAGAATACTGTAATACACACCTATATATTTATCTTCATATAATAGTATAACTAAAAAATTGCACACTATTAATAATTTTTTGTACTAGTTTAAATTATACAAACTGAGATAGATGCACATAATACGACACTGATTAATAAAATTTCTAAAGATATTTTGAACAACTGAGCCAGCCTCAAGTGATGAAATCTGAGCAAAGTTAATACAGAACAGAAACATGAACAGTGAATACAGATAATAAGAGAATCCAGTCAACAGCAGAGCAGGATACATGGAGTTCTGCTTTGTTGTTTTAGAGTAACAAAAGAGGAAGGAAACTGTATTAAAAAGAGAAGGCTACCATTTCCATAGATAATATGATAACAGGTAGAAAGGCCTATAGAATAAATCATGTTAAACATCTGTGAATGTATCAAGCAGAAAGATTTTAGGAACTCTCAATAAAAATTAGCCACATAACATTTAAGCATGTGAACGTGCACCTCTTCTGTAGAACTAGTCCTGAACAGCTATTACTTATTTGAAATCTGAAAACACATAATTTGGACTTTGTTCCTCACAGTAAAGGCAATTCAGTTTCTCTGCTCAGATATTCCACCTTGATCCCCAAAGTACTGAATTTATCCTCTTTTCCTGCAATAGGAGATATTTGTTGTCACTGAAGAATAACCAAAATTCAGCTCATCAAGCATTTAAGCAGCCTGTTGTAAGCTGAAGTGCACAGATGATGGAAACGGACAGGCTACAAGGGAGGAATGTAAAGACACTGCCTACTCATGTAGGAATGGAATGAGGAAAGCAAACACTCAGCTGGAGCTGATGACAGCAAAGGACATGAACATGAGAGTGACTGTGTAGGAAGCAGTTCTGCAAAAATGCACCTGACTGTCTTGATGGAGAACAAATTAAACGTAAATCAGCAGCATGCCCTTGTAGCAATGGCAGTCCAATGCATCATGGACTGTGTTAGCATGAGTGCAGCCAGCAGAAGCAGTCATCCTTCCCTCCATTAGGCACTTACGAGACATATAGAGTACTACATTCAGTTTTGGACTCAGAAGTGCAAAACAAGATATTTACACGCTGGAGTGTGTCCAGAAGAGGTCACAAAGATAGGTGAGGGCTGAAGCACAGGACGTGTTGGGAGAGGCTGGGGAACTCGGTTTGTTCAGCCTCAGAGAAGGTAAGCTAAGAGAAGACCATATTGCTGTCTATAACCAGCTTCCTGGAGGATACAAAGAAGACAGAGACAGACTCTTCTCAGAAGTTCACAGTCACAGAAATATAGGAAAGGGCAAACCTTCATTTATATATATACTATATATTTAGAAAATCCTTACAAAAATATATGGGTGAACTTTCAACACTGCAATGGTGCACTGTGATCTCATGTGCCTCCTGTTTTCTCTGTTCATTTGCTCTGTAGCTGGGTGTCACCAGCACACATGAAAACACGTGGGAATTTGTGAATTTGTAGACATATGATAGTTTCCTGACTGATTTCAAAACACCTGGATCTCACCCAGTATCTTGGAAGCATGTAAGAGAGGAAACAACACTGGGCAAAAATGCTATCAAATGCACAGTTAAGTAAGTAACACATCCTGCATGTTTATCAGTACGTGCCTAAACTTTGCTTATACAGAAGTAGGTAGAAAACATTAAATCTGAATTTCAGTTCAAGTACATAGCACTGGTATATGGCCCAAATATGGCTCAAACAGATATTCCCTTTTCTACAGTACTCTTAAGATTCAATAGCATGTGCAAGCTGGCTGAATTGCACAAGCATTTTCCTCAATTAGCAAATTAAATCATATTAAAATCACTGGCAAACTGCCTTTATAATATTCTTGCTATCTTGGCTTTTTTCCCTTTTCTCTGTAAATGTTTTCAGTGTGAAGCTGTGTTGTTATGTGCCAGCACAGTATTTCCCTCAATCCTCAGAAAGTATGCACATGCTGGCACCTATCCATCTCCACGTTAGTCAGAGTACTTATTTTCTCTTACAGTGTTCTGGTGTTCTTCCTGGCACAGATCTTTGCCAGCAACTGACAAAATAACAAACAAAACAAAACAAACAACCCCACAACAAACAAACAAACAAAAAAAATGGAATGGGAAAAAAATCTACTTTCAGGGGCAATCCCCGTGAAGCAACACTACTTGACTATGATCTTTGCCACAGTTTGCTTCTGCTGCCTACAGACACCTACGTGAGAAACCTGTTTCTTCTGTTTGTTGCTGCCATTTATTCCAGGGTCCTCTTCATCCACTAAAGAATATTAGTCAGATCCAGTTGCTTGTATTAAACTATTTTAAGAAAGCAGTACTGCTGCAATAAAAATGGTTTTTACTTCATTTTCAACATTTCGTGCAGGTATGTGAACTGGTATTTTACATGTTGTACAAACATTTGAAATATATAATTACAGTAAAAGATTATAAAGTATCCAGACCGTGAGAAATAGAGTTCACATTCTATTCTACTATCAAATGCAAAGCTACCAGAATGTCCGATGAGTTGCCTGTACATAATGATGTTCTGCTCTAACAAGATTTTTCCAGTTTTCATTTGAAACAGATGTACTTTAAATATTCAGACAGTATTTATGTCAATTTTCTGCTTAATCATTCTTCTGAGTTTGGAGTTGGCTTATACTTTTAAGCTAGCATTTTAAGAAATAGAAATTAAAGTACATTAAATGGTTTAATTTTCAGCGGCAGAATACAATAATTTATTCTGGTCTCTTAACTGAGGCATAGTTGAATAATGATGTGTCACATCCTTTGGAGTGCAAATAAATGGTCCTGAACTTGGGGAAACCGTCTTATATTCAACAATCTGAAACACTCTGAAGAACAAAGGCTTTCTTATATATATTTTATTATTAAAAGTTTGTATCTACACTGGCATTAGTCCCTGTTACCTATGACTTCCCTAAATTTAAAATGTAAATGAAGCAAAAAATAAAATGGACTTGAAGTAGTGGCCAACAGTAAAAGCATCTTCCTTTTAGCTTAAATGATAAAACAGGTGCTGCCTAAATACAAGGCATTCATTGTGAATGAAAAATCTCTCATAATGTCTTCAATTGTCAAATAGCACAACACAATTTGATTAAATAGAACCAAATTAATCTTATGAAATTCTAGTAACTTACACTTTTATTTTGGCAGTAGAAAGTTCCACCTGCCATGATCCTATATTGACAAATAAACCATTTGTATGAGGTGGCGATACATATATAAAATCCAGTGAAGTTGTGTGGTGCTCATATGCAGATTCATAGTGAGTTTTCTCTTTCTAAACATTTCCCTATTTGTATCTAGGCAGTCAGAGAATATTTTAAGTACACGTCTTACCTGCATAAACAGCGATAACTATATAAGCATATTTTAAATGTCCATCCACAAACACCTTTAAAGAATAAAATCTATTTGTTTATCAATATCAATAGCTACCATCTGCTTCTACCCTTCATACAACCACAGAATGTTTGAGGTTGGTTTTGAGTAAGAGGAAAATATACACGTTTATACTTAAAATGAAATCTGAGTTATAATTTGCATAAGAGCATCAGAAAAAGTAACACTCTGCTTTTCAGTTGCATTTAGTCAAGGATTGAAAAAGAACAAGTATCAGAGCACTATGAGACACGTGACGTTATACTCTCGTAACTCAACAAAAGTAGCAATTTTGAATGCTAGTGCTCTTAGTCATAAATAGTCCCTATTTACAAGTTGTCTATCGAGGCTTGATCATTTTGAAAACTTCAAAATGAATATCAAAAAGAAAGCTGAAGTCTAACTTAGTCAGAACATAGCACAGATCATAGATTAACGGCATATGCAGTTAAATAGTATACAGACTCAATCTCTCCTTTGATGACAGTGCTTTTGAGTTGGGCATTTTGGTCACTACATTCTCATGAGATACAGAAAACTTAAAATAGTAGGGATTCAGTTCAGAACTGCTGAAGACATCATAGGTAGCAAATATCTCCAAAAAGATGTGATTTGTAATGTTCCCAGATAGTTCCTCTCCACAGGTGTTTTATTACTTTCACATTTATTTTATCCAAGCCTTGTTGATAATAGATCCGTAAGATTCCTGATGCATTTCAAGATACAGCTACTTTAAATGTCTCCTTTACCTCTGGAGCATTATTATCTTATAATAAACACATTTTTTCCAGTTATCTTCTTACTAATATAAGAGGGTCTTTACAAATAAAAGCAAATTACTGTGTTCACTGAAAACAGACAGATAGTCAGAATATTTTACATGACACATAGCCAAAGAATACTTTAAAACAACTATGAATCAGCCTCATGTACTCAAAAAGTCTTTTAAATCTGAGCGACTTTATTTTACATTTCAAACGTCCAGTCTGGAAAAAACACTCCCTTTCCAAAAGGAAAGATTGGGATTTTACATCTGTACAACACGTAAGTGTAGTCTCAAAAGTCATCTTAATGTATTAATAGTACACAGGTTTTAGAATACATTTCTACTTAGAAAATAATTAATGCTACTGATTTTATAATACAAAATGGAGGATAACCATTCATATTGATAATTACGCATTTTTATAAATTACCTTTAAACACAAATAATAGAAGTTAAAACAATGATCTCTCATTTACATCAAGTAAATAATACAAGAAAATTTAATATATTTGTGATTTTTGTATCTTCTTTTAAATACTGAGTCTGTTTCTTGACATCAACGAAATCAGAAAATCAGATCTCTTATTGCAATTTAAGTAGTACCAGTGCTATACTAGCTAGATTTTCTGGCTCCTCGTGTACAATCAGATGAAGTAAGCAATCCACTTAACCAGAACACACAGTTAAGTGAATACATTGTCCTGTAGGGGAAATCTTTTTATTTCACAAAATTCAAAAACACCGAACTTTCTTTGAACATATCTAGGGACTACTGGAGAGAAAATACTGAAAATGGTTTTGTCAATGCTTAGGGAATCCTCAGACACATAAAACTAGTTCCACTAGTTCCACATTCAGTAGAATGGCTGAGTCATGGGGAAAGACAGGAGAGCTTACTAGGACCCTGTCTTGAGTACAACAAAAGTGGAAAAGCCACAAGAAAAAAAAGAGAAACAAAAATCAACTCTGGATTATCTGAAACTTGTAAGAGTTACATCATTTTAGGCATTAACTGGATATAAAAAGTCCTACATCCAATTTTTAACTTTTAGGTAGACTTCTGTCTAAAATGTTTTATTAGCAGATAAAAATACTTGTCAACATTTGTTCTGAAGTTCAATGGGCCCTTCCCCCTCAACATACACTCGTTACAAGGAATTGCCAACATGTTCTCTGAAAAAGATCTTTCTGAATAGATCCAGTTCCACTGGATTACGTAACTAAAATTACCCTTAAACTAGTGCAATTTTATACAACAGGCAAAAAACTTTTGCTTGATACTATACTGAAAATGTGAACATCCACATGTGGGAGGAAACAAACTATCAAGGTCTGCTGAGACCACCACTACTGAGATATCACTAGAATTCCAAACAGCCCATCTCTTTGACATTACATGATTTCCAGCCTGTGACCTTCCCTCAAATCTTCTGCCCATAATGCCATAAGATAGCAGTTTTTGACTCTTGCTGATGTAAATATTATATAATATGGTTCATTGAGTCCAGAAGTAAAGTCATCTTTGTATTCAAAAACATATGAATGTGCATGTACTACATAACATTCTTTAACCAAAAATGTAATATACTAAAGGAATATTTTGCTGTTTTTAAGTATTGAAGTACATAAACTTTTAAAAATACAATGTTTAATATTATACTTTTAGATACTTAAGTATACATTCAGATATTCAAATGAATTCTTGGTAACAACATTCACAGAGCTATAATACAGATGTTTAGTACTTTTCATGGTCTGCTGATTTTTTTTTTAATTATTTTGCTAATCCAAATAAAAAAAAAAAGAGTTGAAATTTTCTTTTGAGATTGTACATTAATTGAAAAAAGATTTTATATTATTCGTGTGATTTGAAATCACTGTAATTCTTACATACTTCTAGAAGTATTAATCTTCTTTTACATACCTTGAGATGGCTAATTCTTAAGCTTTCTTCAAAAAAAAAATTCATAAAAGATCTCTCTCACTTGCTTCTAGACTACTTTTTTCCCATTTGATATTTGTAATAGATTTCCTCTTTAAATAATTGAACTTTCTCAGAAGAAGAGCAGCTTGTGTCCAAATGCAGTGTTACTTTAGAGCCATCTGTGCTCTTTTAATTTCATTTAAAATACCAAAATAGTGTTACAAAATAATCAGACTTCACACTGCAGTTAAGTCACCATCCAGCCCCAAAATGTAGAATTAGCTATTCACGAAACATTTTGCTAAAAGATTAGCTTAAATGCACACGGCAGTCACTTTTTTCATGTTTAAATCACTTTGATATAGGTTAATCTTTTCCCCGCAAACTTTTAAGCCTATTTTTTTCTTTTTTCATGAACAAAATGTCAGAAGTAATGCACCGTTTCTCCTTATATAAACAGTGAAATGAACCATTTAAAAAACTTATCTTATGAAAATTCTAGCTTTCTATTCCTATTAGATTATGAAGCTCACTCTCTCTCTTCCATTACAATCTAATGAATAAAGTATGATCTCTCAAAAGAGTATGTTATAAAAACCCCAAATACTTTTTTCTGTCTCTAGAATATGAAAAATACTAATTTTTGGTGATGACTGCATTTTATCTGTTTCTACAGCTGAAATGAAGTGGCAGACCCAACTAGCATTTACAGGATCTAAAGAAGCTTCCTCCTAATATACTTCATTTCCAATAGCGGAAACAAACCTTAAGGATGATCCAGATCCCACAAGCAAAAGAAAGCAAAATCTCTTCTGAGTGGATGGAATATCATTGCAACAGTGAGAAAATAGACAGAATTCAAAGTGAAAAACATTACAATGAGATTAAGCTATCTCTCTTACGGATGGACCAGACAACCTCCTGTTTGTCATCACTATAATCAAGGTAGGAAAATGATGATGTAGAAAAATAAGTAATTTAGATTCAAATCACTACAAAGGAGTAGCAGAAATAAATGGCAACACTCATCATTTATTTCTAACAGTGTGTCCCCTAGAACATCTTCTGTCTAATATCATAAATACAAAAGTTCTAGATATATCAGTTAGGGACCATGGTATGGTAAAATAATAACTGAAAAAAAAAATAAATGTGAAACTTTAAATCTTCACTTTTCTCTCAAAGCTATAAGTCATTATCTGTTAAGACTTCTTCAAGCACACTTCAAAGTTTGTCATCCCACTATATAATATTTTCTACACACACAAAAAAAAAATTATGGACATGTTCACAATAGTAATCTCTGCACCACAGATATTAAATTCCTCCAGTTCCTTAATCTTTGCTTTTATATGATCTTGGAAAATACTTATGCTTTGAAGGATGCTAAGCCTTTACGGCCGTCAACAATAACATATCCAGATAATTTTTTCCTTCTAAAACATACAGCTGGGAACCATCCAACACCTGATTAATTCTATTTGATTGATCCATGTATCAGTGGCTAGTCTCACTTGATTTTTAGTTCTAGGCAGAAATTACTGAATCTCATGAACCGTAAAAGCACCAAAACCATTTCTTGTGTGTTCTTAGCCTACTGAATACCCTCCTAGACTATCCTCAAATCATTCTTCCAAGGAAAAAGAACAATGTCTTCACCTGCTAACCTTTAAACAATCAAGAGGGAAAATGTGAATGTCACTTGACAAGATATTATTAGACTTTTTAGAGTCTTGTGAATGTAGAAAATGTATGCAACATACACTGTCTGTATACAAATAAATCAGAAATATACATATAGCTCTCCTTTGTCTGGAACTGTAGTGCATACCAGAATGACTATCAGTCTGTTTGGCAGCTCAGGGACATGTAGGTATAGTAACTTTTACTGATGAATAGGTGTCCCTATGTATTTTTTGTAAAGAGGATGTATTTGGCTCTGTGCATTAACAGTTTGACTTTTTTTTTTTTTTTTTTTTTTTTTTTTTCTGGAATTGTTCGGTAGCTTGTCCATTTTAACTGCTGCTATTGTTTCTTCTGAACACTTCAATAGATAGTATCTGTATTTATTTTTATTTGCTACAAATTAACAGGAATGTAGGAACATTTTTCTCCCTTAAAAAGTACTTCAAGATGATAGTCCAGTTAATCAGTGCTGAGTTACAGAGCAAATCTTATTTTAAACCTTTTGATGTACATTAATAGCTAATTGGAAAACTGTGATGAATGTTACTAGAATAAGTACCATGAATTAATGAATAGGACACTACTTTTTTGACCAAATGATGGATTCTATTGATTAAATAATCTATCAGTCTTTCAGCGTCATGAACTATCATGCAGAGTTAATACATATTTCCAAAGTGTAATGTTTATCCATGGTTTTGGTATGACTGCTTTTAGTCAATAAATGTTTTGTTGTTCCAATACATGTTCTTTCTCACATATGGAAAGAAAAAGTAACAAAGGGAAAAGAAAAGAGAAAGAAAAGAGAGGGAAAGGAGAAAGGGAAACAAAACATAAGAAAGGAAAAGTAGGAAAGGAAAAGAGAAAAGGAAGAAAGGAAAATGAGAGAGGAGCAAGGAAAAAGTAAGAAAGACAAAGGAACAAGGAGCAAGGAAAAGCCCTTTGCTCCTTATCTTTTCCATAACCACTTCAAGGGAACTTTACTAAAGAGCTCAGTGGACTATATTTCCTAAAGAAAATAAATCTAAGCTTGTACCAAACTTCACTTTCTTCTGATATGAATATATTATAACAACAATTTTAGTCTCTAATTTACACATTCATCACAGAATGACAGATTGGAAATCTTATAAGCAGTACAATCTGAAACTGTTTCTACATGGCAAGGTGGCAGACAGAATCCTAATAATAAATGGTGGAAACCGTAAGGCATGGTCATGAACAATGGAGCATATTCCTGGTTATTATTATTACTCTATTACTTAAACAAATTACTCTAAAAATGTTTAAGAAAACACTGAATTTTTTTTCTTTTTCTTTCTTTGTTATTAAGAGTATATGTAAATTGAAATTTAAAAAATGTAAAATTAAGGAAAAAAGAGTATTATAAATGAAATGTTAGGATACTTAAACATTTTAAAATGTCTGATAAAGAAGTACAGGCATTTCATCAAATTTTTCTTTCATCCACAACTCTTAAGTTAAAACTAATTGCTTAGACAACACAGGTGAACTCAGAAGTTTAAAGTCATTGTCAGTGACTCAGTGATCCTGAGCGTATAACATTAGCCCTAATTTAGGCTTGTGCCATGGAAAAATAATCTAAAACTGAGGTTTCCATCCAAGAGATATCATAAGATCCTTGCTTATACGCATATCAACTTCACAAATTTATTTATAGGTTTTGATTTTACTTATTTATTATTTGTGTACAAAATGTCTGTTTATTTCTAAAATGTAACATATTGGTTTTTTTAGACACTTACCACATTGCCTAACTGGGATCTTTATGGGTGCTTATGTTTATTTTTTACCTCATTTTCTAGCAAGGTAAAAAATAGTAAGCAATCTTTTTTTTTTTTTTTTTTTTTTTTTT
>PPHD01001677.1:24271-37675 GCA_002909625.1 Bambusicola thoracicus | reverse complement strand
TGCGTGTACATATTTACCATATATGCTCTTCAGAGATTACTTCCACTGTTCAAATGGACACCTTATCTATAATTTGAATTTGTCATGCCTCAATTTCCAGCTGATGCATCCCCATGCTATTCAGCCTGCTTCCACTTTGTTAGACAGTAACCATGGGTATTCTTCACCTTCTCAAATAAGCTCGCATTTGGAGCCCCTCTTATTTGGCTCTACAATTTAGATCTGGTAGTCCTGATGGGCCTTTAATACAGCAAATCAGCTAACAAATACATAAGGTTAGAGCCTGAGGGGCAGGAAGAAAAGGTCTGTGTCCTCCTCACACCACGAGCACCAACTGCCTGAGCACAGTAACAGCCACTTTTTGCATCCCCTCACGCTTTTTCTTTTCCAGGCTCTGCTCCTCACCTGTCAGTTTTCTTTTCTGGCACTCCCAGACTCTGATATTCTTCAGACTAAATCAAATAATTCTTGGGTTCGTAAGGAATGCAGGCACCATCTACTTGCAGATAACAGAACACATCAAATGCATTATGACCACAGCAGAGTAACTGAAAGCCTTAATCCTGAAACGCTCTGGACACACAAGTTTCTCATGCAAGTGGCTATATCAAAGTCCAGTGAGCGATCTATATTTGTTACTAATGTGATTTAAGCCTGTGCTCAGCTTCATATCCTCTAGCTCTGCAATG
The DNA here is from genome assembly GCA_002909625.1 of Bambusicola thoracicus. NCBI lineage: Eukaryota > Metazoa > Chordata > Aves > Galliformes > Phasianidae > Bambusicola > Bambusicola thoracicus. Next base: position 36,986 of record PPHD01001677.1, on the reverse strand, counting down.
ACAAAGCTAAGACTTATTTAAAATAAGAGCTACAAGAGATTCTGACATATGGCCAAAAAATACTACTTCCTGTTCTGAAGTTCAGTGTAAGGAGAGTTTTTTTTTCCTTCTTGTAAACAACTTTGAATATTAATATTGACCATTAAGGAGATTAAAAACGTAGTTCTAATAACATGATGATTATGGTTAGAATGTCTTCAGAAGACTGGTACCATTCATGTTTATTTTCTCCACAGCCTTATACTACAATGACCTACTTAGGACTCACACAAACTACATGTCAGAGGCTTCTTTAAAACCACTAAGCTGTGTATCAACACTTATAAAGCAGCGCTAAATCCAGGCAACACACAGATAACTGAAGTCTTTATGAGGGAGTCTGAAGAATTGAATTTTGCTCAGCCTTCTGTATAATGGATAAGATGGCTCTTGTTTCAGAGTAGTTTTTACAGCCCTTAGTACATACACTGACAAAACATCTACAAGTGAATTATTCTGTCAATTATTCATGGTTAAATGGCACCAATTAAAAAAAATTAAATACTATTTCTTCATTTACTCTAGGAACATTATATACACTTAAAACCAACCTATACATCCTCATGGCTATCTAGATCATACAAATTCATTCCAGAGAATAAAAAGAAGCATGATTATTTCCAAGAGAGTTATGCTGTCAGAATCTACAGGATCTCACAAAGATTTACATATAAGAGATGACTTAAGAAGCATGGAACAGATACTGCACAATGGAGACAATACTGCACCTAAAACTGAAGTGGGTATAAGTATTTGGCCATTTTAACATCTACTGTTTGATTCTGCTACATTCTCCAGACTTCTCTTTCCTTCCATTTCTGCTACAAGTCATTCTGGTCTACCAGGTCACCTGTGAAGTAACAGCTGTGGTATTTGCAAGGTCCTTCACTAGAAAGTACGGTGAAAATCTCTGTACTTACATACAAAATAAAATATTGGAAGAATAATGATGTTAGCTTAAATAAGACTGCACCTGAAGTCTTACAATAATATTATTCTGGACCACATTATGATAGAACAAATACCCAGGGATCAGTGATCACAACAGAATCTACTTGAAAAAATTAGAAGAAAAATTTCAAGTGAGATATGAGAGTAAACATTGGGTTTTAGTTTATCTAGAACAGAACAAAAAGCTTTTCTTCCAGAGTACAGAAAATATCAGCAAAAGCTTTGCCCTTGTTAAATCATAATTCACAACAGACAGGTTAAAATTTTTAAGTAGAAAATGAAGAAAGAAAGCAAAAACTATCAGCCAGAGCAAAGGCTGACTGAGCTGAGGACAATAATAAGAAATCTAAAACACCAGTCAAGAAAAAAAAAAATAGATCCTTCCAATTCTGCAGACATCAGCACAGCTACAAAGGTTCAGACCAAATGTCAACCCAGCAGTCTTCCTTTAAGTGTGGCTAATGACAGGAGCCTACAGAAGAATAAGACTAGAACTAGTGAAGGATACTTTCCTACGATTCTCTGCAGGCCTCCAGCCATTTATGACTCAGGAGCCTCCTGAGTGGTATGTCTATGTATAAGTGCTATCAAACTGACTCATCTTATGATGCTTTGCACTCCTGACTGTGGCACTACTTAGCATTAAGCTGACTTTTTAATACAACTGCTATAACTTCAAGGTGTTTATCCCGCTAATTAAGAGCTCATTACTGCTTATGTAAAGCAATATTTCCTCCCCTATACATAAATTTGTGGCAAGAACCCTAAGTTACAACTGTGTAATTCAAAGTAGTCCTATAGGCATAACTGCAGTGCAGTTGGGTAGCGCAGCTGTGTTGATGAGCAATGTGCAGCTCTGTGTGGTCTAGCTACTCCCCAGCTAGAAATTTGCATAAACAGGATAATGGATCAATTTGGAACAACAGATCAACTTGAAGAAAGGTGACTGACTGAAGTTAAGCTGCCTTTGCAATTAAGTATTTACACTAATTGGTGTTTGAGTGCACCAGGAGGGAATTTTGGACTACCTTGAAGAGTCCCACAGGCAGCTCCCCCATAGCACAGATCAATTCATAGGTTTTAATGAATCAATTAACAATCAGAATGGAAAACATGGCCCCTTTCTGAGAGTACCCTAGCATAGTTACAATAGGAGATGCTTAGCACACAGTTCAAGTTAGTCAACAGCAATGGATCATACATATGCTGGAGTAGTCATGTAGATCAACAACTAGCTCCACTGTTAAAGTCAAACTAAACAGTGGTTCAGGGAGGCTCATTTGCTCCAGATGAAGACATCACGGACATAACCATCCAGGCAGCAACCATATAACGTTATTGGGTGACCAGATTCCATAAACACTACCCTATGTCAAGATCCCAATAAACTAGATTTTTCGCTCTCCTAAACAATGTTCATGAGTGTCTGGGCAAGGACTTCATATTTATGTACACCAACTTTCATTTGCCATTCATCTGATCTGCCATGCAGTAACAGGAGTCTCCTATCTCAACCCTCTGCAAACCAGCACGCTATTATTACCTACTCCCATTATCAGCACTGTTTTTTGGGTTGCTTTTTTTGTTTGTTTTTATTTTGTTTCATTTTTTAAGCTCCTCCCCTCCCCCAGTAACTACTTCATGTGCTGAACAAAACAGTCTCTCACACATTTTGCTACAAGGACTTCAACAATAATCAGACTTTGAATAAATCAACAGTTTCGAGCCTTTGAACAAGTCACTCAGCTATAAGTGAGGACTTGTCTAGTAGCAGTAGCATACATCAACATACAGAAAAGGTCTAGAGGGAATAACATTAATCATCAATACAGCTTTTGTTAAATAAACACAACTCTGTATATATTGAGCCTTTCATCCTACTCACAATCTATTTGATGCAGCATCTGTACACAAATAATAGAGCCTGGTTCCACTATTTACTCAATCACTACTAAGCAAAAGAAGATAGACTGCAGCCAAAAATGGAGAAGGACTTTTATTTCCTTTTTGGTTGGGAAGACAAAAGAGACTGAGCTCTCAGTCATCACTGACAACCATTTTCATTTTTATAGGCCGAAGGCGAAGTTCACATGACAGTTTTTCTATTTACAGTTTGGAAGCTCTAAAGGAGTAGTTTATAAACTTTCTGAATCTTTTATTTGTTTGTTTTTTTCTTGCTGATGACAGTTTATACTTAGTAGTAACATATAAATGTGTTGGAAGCCAAATATTCTCCCTCCTTGAGAGTCCGAAGAGGCACACAGAAGATTGATGGTCTAAAAGCAGACCAGATTCCTTTGTTACAGATACTAAAGAGGTTGGGCCTGATAGTAGTACTGTCAAAAGTAGAGGCAGAGATAGAAGGTGATGTTCAGAGTCAAAAGAGCTGATAATGGTCACGTGAGACTACTCACCTCTCAAAGACTTCTACAAACACTATCAGAAAAGACTGCAGCATACCTTAGATGACAAAACTTCTTAGGACTGAGAGCGTACAATGGATGAAATAACTAAAGATAGCATAGATCTTGGGGTAAGAATTGGAGAACTTGTAATGAACTTTGTCAGGAAAAGGACTGAAGAATCTTACTTTGCCTACGTAATCAGAATGTCCCAATTCATTACTCTGTCATGGAATAATAGACACATAGTAGAATTAAAATGCAAGTAATCTTTTAATCACCTCTATCTGATTAAGCCCTATAGTAAACCTAGAGAAATGTAAGCCTTTCAGTTATACTGAAATTCCTTTCAGGTATTTAATTCTTGAAAATCTTACCCATGAAGGGTAATGAGGTACCCATGAGGTATGCATCACTCCTAAGGAAACCGCAAAATGACCTAACAGCTTATAGCTGACTCTGTTCTGTTTCCATGGGTTGGCTTTGCTTGACCTGCAAATTTGCCTTCCAGTTCATTTTCACTGAAGTACAGATCTCAAGCTGCAAACAGTTCACAGTGTTTAGTGCAAGAGCCACAAAACCACAAAATAGAACTTCCCCATCAATAAAACCAAAATAGGAAAGATCTAGTATCGCATTCATCTTCTCCCAAACCAGTGGAGGCCAGCAATCCAGAAAAAATATACTGATCCCATGGGTTGTTTATGGACCAAGGACACCAAAGAGCACAAATCCAAATAGTGACATCTTTCTGAATTCTATTAAAGGATTCCAAGACTATTAAGATGCTTTGTCTAACTCAGCAATCCAAAGGAAAATCTATGCAAGCACTGACTGTCTGGAACAGTGAATGCTACTATAGCTACAAAGAAGAATACAGATATTTTAATCTGCACAGCTGAGCTGTCAGGGTCCTGTACTGTAATCATCACTGAAGAAAACTAGCAACCTTAGGCAACAAGCATCTAACGAGATAGTGGCCATTACAAAGATAAATACTAGACTTGGCTACTGTCTACATGATAAAAATGCTTGATTATATCATACTGAAGAAAATAAAGTGCATCTCTCTCTTTATTCAATCACAATCCATGTTTTCAGTTCTATAAGATCTTTCAGTTTTAGTTTTCATGGAAATTACTTGACTTTGACACAACTCCAAGCTCCAGCGTACCTGGAGCTGCCTACTGATGTCTCTATTTTACCACGGTCAGCACAGGAGGCACTAAAAACATAACAATAAGCACAGCTTTAAATGAGTTTCCACTTCAGACAAAAAACACTCAAAGAAATTTTTGATTGCTACAAGAAGCCCAGAATCTTTTGCCCTCTGTCTTCCTCTTGGCAGTTCTCTATGATAAGGTTCTTCTTTGGATGAATTGGCCACTTCTACCAAACGGCAAAGAAGCCCAGAAAGGGGACTTATTGAAAATATGAAAGTTAATCCATAAATTACAACTACAATGTAGGAGATGGGTTAAGTAAACTGGATGTCTCCTGATTAACAACAAGAAAAAAAAAAAGCCATACTATTCATGGGACATGAAAATCTCCTGTTAATCCTACTTATACATAAGCAATTGCAAAAGCTAAGCCTTCCTCTGATGGAGCCTCAGCTATGAAGCACTGCTAGCCTCGAGGTGCCAGTACATATATACATTACTCAGATGCCTTTATGTATAACAAGAAAAACATCCTGCCTAGAAAACACTGTTAAGTAGAATAGTGCAATTCAAATGCAATACAGTAGCATCCTTCAAACAGACTATCCTAACACTCAGCACTTTCTTCAGCAGAACGTGTAAATGAAGGTCTGATGATGGATGATGTACTACCTGCAGCCTGAATGAAGGATTCAAACCTACATATGCCAAATGTTACTGTGATCATTCAGAGGAAACCTGGATGGTGGTAAGGCATAGTATGCATCATACCAAGCAGCCTTTAGGGCTTGCTTTGCTTAAAGATATCATGCCCTGGACAGACCTCTCTTTAAATGAAATCATTCATGACAGCTAAACAACAGCAAACATAATTTGCTACAACTATTTCAATCTTTTTCCAACTACTTACTGCAAAGCTTTAAACACAGTACATTTTTACTCTACTCACACTTCCTCCTTGCAAAGAATTCTAGAAAGAAGAACTCTTTATGAATTTTCAACTGCCCCTTTGGATAATATCAAACTCAAGTCTGTAACATTCCTAATTTATTTGACTGCTGAAGCCCAGTGCCCCTGCTTTCCACCTTGCTGGGCTTCTTCCCTCCCCTTACAGAGCTTTGTGCCATTTACTGGCCTCAAATTTTTTCACCAATACATATGAATATATTTTCAAGGGGGCCGAACACATTTCACATAGTTAAATGTGAACTAGACAAGATGAAGTACGTGTTTTTTTCTATCATACACTAGTCTTTATGACAAGCTGGATAGGATGACATTAAGCATGTTTTTCAGGAACAAGTCTTAGTTTCCTTACTCCAGGACAAGTTTTTTTTTGTTCTCCTACCCAAGTCAAACTCCTCACCAAACTGCAAGCAAGTTTGCACATATCTCCAAGTGGTTGATCAGTCTGGGGTTTGGAAATCCTAGCAGCATCACATTAATGGAATTTGCTCCCTCTCATCGTCCCAAACTTTCTCAATGCACTCTACTTGATTTTATGAGGCTGAACTCTGAGTATCTTTTCCTTAATAGATTCCAGATGTTTTCTGTAACTATTTGTGGCATGAAAACACTGAGGAGCTGACTAACCAAATGTACTCCTCCTCTAAATTTTCTGCCATGAGAGCTTACCATCTCTTTTGTAATGGAAGAAGGTGAAACGTAAATTTCATTCTATCATGACTTATTTGCTGTCTTGAATACAACATCCCTCCTGAATTTTAGAAGTGTATTATCTCTTTACAATTCTATTTTTTTTTTAATTACCTCATTCCTAAGCCAAGATGAGAAACTACATCTCCTACTTATCTCAGTCACCAGCACATTTCCTCCCTGAAATGCCTACTTCACCAAGACTCTCTAGTTTTTAAACAGCAAATGGTTACACTGGTATAGGAAACATACTTTGAATTCTTTAGTTGCTTGCTGACCTTGGGATAGGTAGCAGTTTGGTACCTGATGGCCACAGTTAGCCTGCCTCTTCTGGCAAGGCATGAGCAAATCCACTGTGCCATCAAAGCTGTGAGATACCTAGAAGTTTCAGCCTGGATGTTCTCACAAGACAAACACCTCCTCAGGTTGTTTGCTCACAGATGGAAAAGTTTTTAGAAACCCCCTACTTAAGTTTTCCCCATTGTTGACAGGGAGTTCAACAGGCATTTTTAACAATTAGTTTCGTGGAAGAGTAATTCCAGTGGAAATAATCATGTTTATGTGCCTCTAGTCCTCTCACCTGTGAATTTCAAAATGCCTCTTTCTAACTCCCATTTTGCTGTTGGTTTCTATTTACAATCCTTAGTAGGTTCTCTCACATCTGAGCATTAACAATTCCCACCTGGTTTCAGTGATTATTCTTTTGTTTTCCCTACACTATGTTTTCCATTTTAACAGTGTTCTTGATTTTTATTTATTTATTTGTTTGTTTTAAAACTAGCTCTGCTGTCCAGAGACTCTTACATGTTTGGACGAGCAAACAATAAAGCCCTCGCCAGCCAATCCACCTCCACTAATACGAGAGGAAGGAAACGTTCCCCCAAGACTCTCAATTACCTACAGAAGGGCCTGGTAAGTCCTCACTGTTGATTTAAGTAAGAAATAAGCTCCTTGTAGAGGATCTTAGATTCTCTACATCTTAGATCCTGCTACCTTTCTGTTAGATTAGCCTCTGTTATTTAGGCTAATATGCAGGTACAGCAATATTCAATTTTCACACCACATTTCTACAGCAGATAAAAAAGTTTTGCCAATAAAGTCTGTTAAAAAAAAAAAAGCAAGCCATAATTTAAACTAAGCTGACAGAAACATTAATGTGGATAACATTATACCAAGAGCAGAATGAATTTGCTAATATTCTGTATTTCTCCTTGAGGATATTACCCCTTGGGGACTCAAGCTTTAGCAAAATAGAACTTGAGCCATTAAGCCCTCCTATCTTTTAGTTATACAGACAACGCTTTTTGCAATACATAAGAGGAATCTTACGTATCATGTAATTCTAAGGGAGAAGTTTCAAAACTGAAACATCCACAATTTTACAAGTAATTTTATTTCTTCTGCAAGAGTTATTTTGGTTGTTACTCATTTCCTTGCCAGTTTTGTATAAAGGCAGTTTTCGTCCTCTACTAACTGCATCTAAACAAACTAAGCTTTAAAATAAATAATCTAAACAAGTTTGCTTATACAATTTAAAATCCTAGTGAAAATTGAGCCATGCTATTAGACGTCAGCAAGACAAGGTGAACCCAGTGGTATGTAAGCAAAAAAAAAAAAAAGTACTAGCTAACATTTTAAAAGCGCTCTTTATTCTTGACAGAACTTAAAAGGTGTGACAACATGCTGGGTTTCTGAGAAGTCAGCCATCATCCTTATCCCCCACTGTCTGACTTAACTAGATATTATTTCAGTTCTGTGAGCCTGTATTTCATTTTTAAGTGTGCTCTAACAAAGACAACAAGAGAATTTTGTATACAAAAATCTGTAAATTTAAGGGACAAGTGCAGAGATAATTTCAGCAGCTCAGAGCACATTGTTCTCTATCTGAATAACTATGATTGCTCATGTATGAATAGACACAATTTTAGTTTATTTGAGAAACACGGTGATGGATGTCATGCATTAAAGATTAGAATCTGACCTTATAAGACCTCTCCCACCATCAGTTATGTGCTAAGAATTTCATTTTTCTTTTAAAATGCAAGAGAACAACAATCGCTTTCTGTCTTTATTACAATAAGCAAATCATTGACAATGGGAATTTTTTTTTTCATACTGTGGAGATTAGTTACGTCTGAAAAAAAAAAATCAAGCTCATTCTGAGGAGAATGATTATCTCACAGACACAATGGCAGAGAAGAATATTAAAAGTTTTCCCCAGAGTCACACATATTTGTCTATCCTTATTCCTCTCCATATTTAACTTAATTGCCACAAATGGTGCTCATAACCCCTCCTTTCATTACCAAGAACGGTCCAAGAAGGAACAGATGGCAACCCTACAGACTCTCTTGTCTTTCTTAATTTTCAGAATGCTGTCCTGCACATATGTACGTAAGCTCAGACTCCCGCAGGCTACAGACTCTTGGTTAATACAGATTTCAGAAACTGTGAGTGTTCCACATTGGTATGCTTAATTGTTTTGCATCAACTTTGACCTAAACTATATATCTATTGAAAACCTTAGCACTTCCGATCAGAATTCCCAGATAGAAACCACAGTATTGATTGGAATGATTCCTTTTCACAAGGATCTGGAATCAAGATCACTACATTATTCCACAATCAGCAGAGGTCTTGTCAAAGACTAGCAAGATTACTGCATTCAATTAGAAATAGGCATGCTGTAGTGCTGCTGCTCTATCCAATTTAAAAAATAAGCGCTGCAACATAAGACACTATTCATCAGTACGTTAACAATACTGGATTATTCCCCATCACTATTTTAAAAGAATGAGCAGGAAAAGTTGTTTCAGTCTGTACCTAGCAATCATGGTATTAGAAAGAATATGTTATTTGTACTTTCTACATTATCTGTAACGGATTCTAGCATCTATTATCATCATTACTTTTTTTTTTTTCTAAGGTAATGTCTAAGCAGCCTACAACAGTAAGGCTGCATCATTCAATACACTGTGCCTACACAATGCGGCAGACATCCTGCCCTACAGAGCATGGCAGACAAACTCCAGCAGAGGGGACAGGAAAACAATCTTAGTGTCCACGTGTTAATGAAATTTTATATGCACAACTGCTTTTCCTCAGAGACTCGCATATTTAACTGCCACCATCTCAACAATTCACATTTTCCTTCGGCAATAAAACGTTATGGTAAATGCACAAAAAAAAATCCATTTCCTCTTGTGTGCAAATTCCTCCACTTCCTGCTGAAAACAACCCAGATATTGACAATACACAGAATTTACTTCAAACATTTTTTGATAGGATCCTTTGACAGCTTCCAGGCTCCACTACCCAAGGCTCAACTGACAGTTTTAGAGGATCTCCATTAGCTGTATGGTCTCATGTGGCTTGACACTGACCTTCCTCCTCTTAGCATACCAGAACCTGAATCAAATCCTTGCTATTCTGAATCAAGCAAAAACACATGCGCACAAGCAAAACCCGTGATCAGCATTCCAAAAAAACTGGGAAACATAAGGGCTAAACTTACTTAATGACACAACTCTTACAACAACTTTATTTTCCTCAGTTACATTCAGGCACACATTTGTTTTCAAACAGCAATAACAAGAAGCACTCTCCATCCACTTTTGTCTGGAGAGTGGAAGCGAGATGAGGTGCTTTTTGTTACTTTTAGTGCAGTGCACCAGACTTACGGCATCACTTTGAGGCTGTGAGATCACAACAGGCTGCCCTGAATCACAGGTCTCCCGTATGTTAACATGCAGTGGAATGTCTCCTGTATTAAAGACACCAAACATGTGTAAGCGAAGACCTGAGATACCTTCAACATTTCATCAAAATAGCCCTAAAGTGACTTGAAAGCAAAGTCCAGTTTTCTTGAAGTTCTTTGAATTACTTATTACGAAAAAAAAAAAAAATCAGCATTTCAAATGAAAATTAGCTGCAGAACACTTCCTGTTTCCACAGTGTTTAATACCAAATATATTCAGAGAATGAAAAAAAAACCAGAATGACAGACTAACCTGTGTAATAAATGACAACAGGTTGTTTGCTTTTTTCTCTCGATTACACAGAAAAATACGAGCTGAGATACAAACTATTTTGAGTACATGAAGTTTGCTTGAGTGTTCGGCAAGTACTCGTGCAACTTCCTGTTTAGCCTATATCCTCATTGTATGTTCTTTTCAGTGCTTTTAAAAGATCTTAATAGCCCTTCAAAGACTTCTTTGAATACTTAATTTCCAAATAATAACATTTGTTATTGTCCTTATTAGGCTCTATATCCAATTGAAAGGTAGGAAAGCACTGAGTTTCTTCTTTCCAACAGAAAACTTTTTTATATTCTTTTATAACAAGCAGGGAACTATTAGAGAGAAAAGGAATTTTCTAAAGGAGACTCAATTAGTAACCCCAGTCCACTCTGAAACATACATTCTGAAATAAAGTTTTTCAGCACTAAAGAAAACTTGAAGCTCCCATGTTTAGTTCATTACTACAGAAATAATTAAGAGGTGAATTGAAAACCAACTTTTTAAATGGAAGATGTAGCTGTATTTTACATCACATACTGTTGTAGGCAGAATACACTATGCTTTGTTCAATTTTGACTTGTCTCAGAAGCTTCAATTTTAATTCATACATTTTAGCAACATTTAATTAGCCTGAACCAAGCCAGTGCAGATTAATGAAGTTCAATATAGTTAGAAGAAGAAACATTTAAATGAATGGTATACAAACTGACAGAATTTAGAAATTACAAAGCCTGTTAAGAAAAAAAAAAGAATCCAAAGCACATAGGAAATGAAATCAATAGCAGACAAAAGCTGTGGCTCCATGATTACGGAGCAGAGTGCTTGAGGAGATTTAGGTTTTTTTCTTTTTTAATTATTACAGTCCATTTGCTTTAAATTTAATTGTTGCTTGTTTTTTTCAGTCTTGAATGACTCTTCTCAGGTATAATAAGTAAATAAATAAATGAGGAGTCCTTTAAAATTTTCTTTAATCCTCAATGTTCTTATTAACAGAATAAGAGTAACTTCATAAATCTCCCAGAACTTAGCTCTTACAATTATTCTGTGTAAAGACTAATCTTCACTTGTTTTTCCCAACAATGTTCCCTGTCAATTTAATAACAAACTCAAAATTACAAAAAAGAACTACCCTTCTTGGGTACCGTGGCAGCTTTTCTCTTATCTTCCCAATATTTACAAAGATCTGACGGCTCAACAAAAGCACAAGGTCTTGCATGGACAAAAGTGCGAGTCAGAGCAGACAAAGCAACAAAAAGCAATCAAATTAAAAATGTCAAAACTTCATACATTAAACAGAAGCAGAAAAACTGTAAAAAAATCTGTGCATCTGTTTGGATGGTAAGAATTTGAGGAAGATGAAGCTTTTGCACTGTTCCTCACCACAGAACATGATGGGAACTTATCAATGTATCAGACCTACATTTTTCTGATCTTAACCATTTCAGACTGCAAAGAAAGCTTAAGTGCTCAGAAAATTTTATTTTATTGTAGGAAATAAAATAAATAAATCTCAGAGTCACTGTTGGCTCTATTAGCAGACAGTTTAATAAGTCTGGAAGTGCAAAAGTTAGCACAGGGATCACAGTAGTTGTTATCTTAGCAGTATGTATATCAATCTTTCTAGTCATAATTCTCACTCAACTGTAATAGAAGGAAAAAAAATGAAAACAAGGGGAATTTCAGAGACAGGGAGAGAAATAATCAGCAATGCAAAGTCTTTCTCATGGACTTCAGCACTCTTTCCTACAGGGAAGATGAGAGAAAACCTATATGAAATAACAAATGAAACTCAGAAGGTGTACTGGTGACTCAATTGTCTTCTGTCATAAACAAGAATAAGAGAGGTTTTCAACAGTACTAAAGGCTGCATATTCTGAGAAAATAATTGAAAAATACTTTTGTGTTCTGCACATTGTTAGCTTGCAGAACTTACTGGCTGTTATCAGGGAAATCAAGATCAACCCATCAGGATTCACAACAGAACTAGGTCTTTAGCTGAACAAACAGAATAGTAAGATAAAAACAAAAGAAATTTTTATAGACATATACAGGTAAAATCTCTCAAAGCTTTCGGGTGCAATTCAATAGCAGTAGGATAAAACTACCATTTGGGACAGATTAACATATAAGCCGTAAGCAAAAATGTTTATAATACCATATGGTATTATTGTGCAGTGGTCACCCTTGAAGTACAAGCATACTAAACAGATCAAGTGCTGTGATTCTAAATTTAGCCCTTGGGGCACTCTTCTTAATCTTAAAATTGCCATCAAAAGGATTAACTAAGGTAAACTTCACTCTGTTTTTCTTCATACACTGCATCTATCCCCTAATAAACTTTGTAACGTATCAGACCTTTCCTTATTAAATACTATTACAATCCGTTCTGTCCTCAGGAAACACCAGAAAACATTTACAGGACCAATGGTAGGACATACTATTTGTGCCTGTGTATCTAAACACAGATTTGATTTAACTCCTTATG
>PPHD01001677.1:2983-24241 GCA_002909625.1 Bambusicola thoracicus | reverse complement strand
TGCTATTTTAAATTTGTGTCAGACCTTGAAGTTTTTGTGTTGATCTTTTTAAGTGAGCTTCCTGGTTCTTTTAATGAATTAGCTATGGAAAATCATTGAGATAATTATAGTAATACATGAAAACACATCATTAACACATGCAATTATCCCATTTACCAACTTAATTATGCTGTGTTATATTCTGTAATTTATTCTTTCTTCACTGATAATACAGGTTGAAATATGCCTTTTTAAAACAGCAATGTGTATTTTATAGATCAGTGTGACAGATTATTTAATCATGGATAANGAACATTTGCATCCATCCACATCACCCAGGGCTGCAGAAGTCCCCGTGGGCTCTGATCACAACTCATTATACATTCAAAAGACTAAAAGATAGCCGAAATGTATGTCTTTAATTATGTGCTGCTGTGCTATTTTAAATTTGTGTCAGACCTTGAAGTTTTTGTGTTGATCTTTTTAAGTGAGCTTCCTGGTTCTTTTAATGAATTAGCTATGGAAAATCATTGAGATAATTATAGTAATACATGAAAACACATCATTAACACATGCAATTATCCCATTTACCAACTTAATTATGCTGTGTTATATTCTGTAATTTATTCTTTCTTCACTGATAATACAGGTTGAAATATGCCTTTTTAAAACAGCAATGTGTATTTTATAGATCAGTGTGACAGATTATTTAATCATGGATAATTTCCGTTTTGAAGAGAGGTATTTTTTCCTTTACAACAACATTTTGCAAGTCAGCATATTCTTTTAATTTCAACATTTAAATATAATCATTACAGTCTGCTTGCTTCCATGTGAGTCAAGATATCTTCACATGGACATAAAAATAACTGCTCCAATGAACTGCATTTCAAACTGGCATATTTATTTCACACATATAACAACATACTTCATTTAAATGAAATAAATAAGAAAACTTTTATAGGCATTGACATAGTCCTTAGGTTTATGTCCTACAGGACTACACAGAAGTCTTGACTGTCTCTAAATATTGGTATGTGATACATAATACATTGAATTTCAGGTAATATAGCACATCAAAAGAAAAACAATCCATGTTCTTAGTTTATAATTCAAGAGATTTAAGATGCAACTCAAGAATTTGTATCTCCAGTCTATATCCTGCTAGCAAGAATGATCCTGAGCACAAATCTGAGCATGGAACAAAAGTGACATTCAACAACTTAAGCTTTAATTCTATTGTACCTAAACAGTGTCTGAATATACTATAACTTAGAATTATGTAGATCTATACTTCAGTTAAAGCCTTCCTCATTCATGCCATTAATAAGCTATTTCTGCATCCTTACCTAGAACATCCAATCCAAGAGTTTTTGCTAGATCTCTTACACCATCTGCTCCAAAAATATGCGTCTCATGTTCACATTTGGGACACCGGAAAACACTCATATTCTGAACTAGTCCTAAAACCTGTTAAATGAAAGAGGAGGAATGTTGACACCTGGGATTCAAGAATCAGTTCTTACTCATTTCTGACAACAAAGAAGAGATTATCAACACAGAATCAACAAATCATCATCAGTTACTCAGTTTCACTTTCATTTCTAAATTATTTCTACATTTTTTTTTCCCATAATTAAACATCTAAAGGATTTACTAACTTACACGTCACAGAAGTACTTCTCGCACTGATCTAACTTTCCAACAGATCCCCTTCTCAGACAAGATGTACTACATTTCTGACCTCTGAATGCTATTTGCTAGCTTTGTAATCTGCAGTTTGGGGATACAAACTTAAAAAAAACAAACATTAAAAGAAACATCAATCAAATGTGCTTTTCAGATATTTCACAACTTTTCCTGAAGGGAAATGTTTTCAAAAAGAATCAGATTTGCTATTCTTCTGTAAAGGAGGAACAAATTTTAAAGATCAAATAACAAAAATAATTATGTGAAAGGAAGTGACAAAAACTACTTCCCTGTTGATGTCAGATGTTCATCTGCATCCTTGCAAAACATCTCCTGCAAATTTGCCAAATCAGGCACAAAAATATCTTCTTTCAGAATGTACAATAATGCTCATGATAAAATTGATCTCATTTTATTCAGCTAGTAAACAAGCCTGTTTACTGAGGAAGAGCAGAATTTCTCAAAAGTGATGAGAACAGCACACGAACACTGAGAATGAGAACTCATCCCCATTTGCTAATCAACAGAAGACTCGCTTTGGTGGTTCCATGTTAGAAAATTTCAGTTCAAGATATTTATGCTACAGATGAATATATATTTAAAAGTTCAGAAAAGCTGTTATATATCTTGTGACATTCTGTGCTTTTTAAAATTTAAGCATTCTGGTTATGTGTTTTGAAGAAACTAACAAAGTTAGAGGAGTAATGTATCTACTGTGTTAATGAAATAACCATCTAAAAGGATGCTGATGCAATGCAAGCAACAGCTATTACCTTACCTATTAACAGTAATGTACAACCTTTAGCCTTAAAGTTTTAACAAAAAGAATACGGAGGTAGCACTGCGAGCAGGTAAAGGCATGTTATTTACAATTTCTTAATGAAAGCTTCCTTGCACCAAAGTTAAAACTAATCAAAGGATGATAACGTGTTTGTGTTTCCTATACCACTGTTACATGTTTCATATTACTTTCTAAATCTTCCTTCACTCAAGTAAAATTTTCAGAGAGTTTAAAGCAAGGAACACTGTAAGAAACAGACAATATATGCACGTATATATAGATAGATTGATGCATGACATCATCTGCAGCACATGAAGAAAAGAGATCTCAACATTTATACTCTAAATGAATTCATTCCCCTCCAAGATAACTTGTGTCTTTAACTTTATATCCCCCTCAATACATTTGTACAATATTTATGATACAGCAAATTCATAATCAAAGTCATTTAGCCTACTTATGTTTTATGAACAGCTTAGAAATATTACAGCTGTTTTGTTAATTCTTTGATCACCTAATACCTAAAGAAGTCTTTCTGCCCCAGTTAATGCAAATACTGAGCTACAGCCATATTTCCAAAGCTAGGTTGTCTTTACAGGTCTTATTCACTGTCCTTTTTTGTTTTCATTTCAACAGATCTTCCTAAAAGCATGTGACATTTCAGCATTACAACATTGCTTTTATTATCTCAGCCTTATTCCCATCTGCCAAAGACCAAATAGTGCATATTTACTACGGTATAAATTGTTATTTTTTGTATACAAATAGATTTTTCTAACATTAGTTGCCAATTACAAACACTAAATTTAATACAGAATCTGTGCAAATACACAAACCTTGATCACTGAAGTGTATTTTTAACACATATCTCTGCAGACACTTGGATAAATATGAGATTACACTGTTACTTTCAGAAACATTAAATCTATAGAAAATTTAATAGGTATTGCTAATAAAGTCAGTAATGACTTATTTCCCTGTTTAAACACTAGTTTTGGAAAAGCCTCCAAGTAGCTCTTACTTTCTGGACA
This sequence comes from Bambusicola thoracicus, assembly GCA_002909625.1. Taxonomy (NCBI): domain Eukaryota; kingdom Metazoa; phylum Chordata; class Aves; order Galliformes; family Phasianidae; genus Bambusicola; species Bambusicola thoracicus. Next base: position 20,761 of record PPHD01001677.1, on the reverse strand, counting down.
AACTGTTCCACAAGCATGCCTGAATCCTGTTCTACTCCTCAGTGAGCTCTTCTGCCTGCATACTTCTCTGAAAATCTGGCTCAGCAAAACAGACATGAAAACAATAGAACTAGATGCTCTGCAGCACAGGAGATAGCCTACAATACCAAAGTCATAGTTCTAATGCTGAACTTCTTTGGTCAAACTGTTTTAGTTTGAATAGTGAAAAGAAATCCATCAAGAAATAACAAGAAAGTAAGAAAGTGGCAAATTCTCATTATGAATTATCTGTGCACATATGGTTTCTGAATGCTTACAAATTCCTTTTGCTCAATTAACCTTTTGGTTACACAACATATGGTGCCCAAATCCAAATATACGCTACCTTCTCCAGACAAGGAGAAAATTCCTGAGAAACCCACTTCATTTTCAACTCAGTAAAGGACAAACAACATTAACAACTGTGACTCAGATTCAATTTTGATTTACAACTAAATACAATCCATAGGCAGGACCTTCTTTAACACTGTTGTAAATGAAACACCTATGCTGATGCATGTATGAAGTGAGAAAGGTAAAAAGGAGCAACATGTAAGAACTCCACGGCACTGATCCCAGTGCATTGCAATTCAGAATCTGGCATAACAGTGTTGCCGTGGCTTATCATTTGATTAAGATGGATCTAGTCATTCCATTTAGTCCATATAGATACTTAAAATCTTGTCTACCACACATCAAATCAAGCCAAGCCTACCACAGAATGCACGGTTTTTTTTGGAACCCATTCTCTGTGAAGAACATTGAATGAAACTGACTTGGAAAGAAATCTGGGTACTTCTCATTAGGAGGAAAATTCAGCAAAGTACTAAATTGAATGTGATCTTATATGAAGAAAAGTCATTCTGCATGATTTTAGTAAATCCAAACATATAATCAAAATAGAACATTTCATATGCTTCCTCTGCCGTATGCTTGTATTTTTTTCTTCTAGTAGTAAACAACAAATGCTACCGTACTTTCATTTTGGTGCAAAGACGCTTAAAGAGCAGTTGATAATAAGGAATATGTCAGTTTATTTCTTTTGTTATGCTATTTTTGCAAAATAAAACAAAAAAAAATGCAGCCTTTTAAAAGAGCTAAAAATGCTACTGAAGCGTTTCCCTTTCTTAACAAAATGTAAAAGTAACCTTCACACAGATAAGCCAGAAAACAATTTTTAAAGTATCGTAAATGGCTTTTCTCTTTACTGTTTAAAATAATGAAGCATTTCGGTTTGTATTTTCTCATCACATGCACATTTCAAATGAAAAATGAGTCTTTGTGAACATGCACTACAGTAGAACATTCTGTTACTTAGCAACTTGTAACACTGTCAAGACCTTAAATCAATGTAATCATACTTAAAGAAAAAACATTTAAGAAGTAACCCAGTTTTTTTAATGAATATATTTTTGTTTATTATTATCTGTCTATTTCAAATTCCTTTATTTGGTTCTTCAGTTTGAGAATGGTGAGGTGCTGGAACAGGCTGCTCAGAGAGGTTGCAGATGTTACATCCCTGGAGGTGTTCAAGACCAGGTCAGATGGGGCCTGGCGCAACCTGGTCTAATCCTATGATTCTATCATTCAGTTTAAATGTAAAACATTAATTCTAATATTTACTCCACTTCAGCCCAAATGAATACTGCGGATAATTCTGAACTTTGAGTTTTCCAAACAAGCAAGCTACCACATAAGCTCTAAGTCTAACGCAAAAAAAAAAAAGTGAAAACAATGGACTTTTTCATTCAGTGACAGTCATAGAGCTTTTCAAATGGCAAAGTGACCATTAGGTATGCACATAACTCCCCCAGAACTTACACTTCCTTCTTAAACTGTAGAGATATATGATTTTCTCTCATCTAACAGAATTTTAGGTTAGAGCTCTAACAATTCTTGAGCTGAAGAGAACACATAATGAGGATATAGAAAGACAGTACGTTTGGAAAGCAGAGATTACTTTATAAATTACTCTATTTAGCTGGTTAGCATTCTGATCCATTCCAGGTGATTAAACAAATTGATTGAAAATAAATTAAATACTATTATTAGTGGATGCTGAGAAATTCTTTTCCTTCTGCTAAAGAAAGCTTCTGACACAGATATAAGGCAGATTCTAACTGTTTTTTTTTAAACAAGAATTTTTGACATTCAAGTGATTCGAGTGGATTATTCATCTATCACAAGTAGAGAAATTTTTCAGATTTTTGGAATTATTATTTGTTTTAAATCTACTGGTATTTTTAATGTAGATGCTTACAGGTACATGGACTTTTCTAAACATTTCAGTTCCTTTGCGTGCATCCAACAAAGCCACATCTTGTGGAGTAGAGATGATTACAGCTCCTGAGAAAAGAAAGCATGAAATATAATTAGTTCAAATTATGATTCATAACTACTAAATATTTTGACTGTTTAATAGTTTTTTTTTTGTTGTTTTGGTTTTTGTTTCAGTTTAAGGAAGAAAATTATCCTGTTTGCAGTGACCAAAACTGCATGAGATACAATGCGGAGCGATAAAAACAACTTAAGATGTTTTCACCCTATATTTTTCTATGTAGAAACCACTTATGTTTTCTAAATGAGAAAACTGATCTAGCTGTCTTATGACCATGAACAGATGATAGAATGGACTTCAGTAGTGTTTCAGAGGCACAACACCCTAGATGCATGGGACTTTGCAGTGGGAGCCCTAGCATCTTAAGAGCCTTCCCAGTTCACAAAGCACTGGGATAGGAAGCCCTGTCATTCAGATGGCCCTATGCAATCTATATGCTGACTGATGGCATCTCTTCTACGCGACAATCAGCTGTTTCCAAACACTGACTGAAAGCACATGTGAATGTTTTCAACCAGTGTGCTTAACCTCTAGTTTACAAAAGGAAAATACAATCTGGTGTTTCATTCCTGACAAGCTGCCTATCTCTGCCTTACGTAATATTAGACTTAAGTCCAAAATCTGAACAGCGTATGTAACACATTAAGCAAACAATTTCCTATTGTTCTCTAAGACTCTGGAATGCAAATAATTTGCTGTTTTTCCTAAGCTGACCTGCTTCCGGTGACACAGCAAAGAATAACATGGAATCCTTTCAGCTACATCCACACTTACGCTGGTCCTTTCAATGAAGAGTACAGTTATATTTTACCGCCAACACTGAAATACAGACTTAATTCCACAAAATGAATGGACCCTAACTTAAATGTAGTCTACAAAATAGTAGCTTAGACTCACTGGCCTCGAGTCTTGTAAATGATTTTTTTTTGGTTGTTAAAAAAGTAATTGTAAAATGAAGATCTTTCAATACTTAGACAAAAAGCTTACTATAGCTGTCTTCTCAAACAAAACCAGGAAACTAGAATTTTCTGTTGAATGCATATACATGCATGTTAGCTGTCCCACACAACAGGCTTTTATCTACTTTTTTGTAGACAAAAATGTTCAGCGTTCCCTAGATCTCCATGTAGCAGTTAACATGCAGTCAGCGGAACTTAATTCCCCATTTTCTGGTCCAATATTTTTTAACAAGTCAAATGAATGGCACGAAGTACAGAGGTTATGAACAATGAAAACATCCACTATAACCACAGGCAGTTTATGTGGAAGGCGTTCTTTATTAAGAAATTCCCTTGCTAGAGAACCGCACCCAAAGGGGGAAACTAACAAGATGAAATGATCCACTGCCATTTCCCAGACATTAGGCTGTCATGAACACAAACTCCCTCTACAAAAAAGAACTGACTTCGGAGATACACGAGTTAAAACTAGGCTTGTAGACAGCCCGCACGATTTTTCCATAGAATGAAAGTCTATATGACCAAGAATCTGCTTGTCCTGACACTGTACAGGTCTCTTTTCCATTTTCCTTTTCACTCTGAAATGGATTATGGATATATATAATTAAAAAACAAAAAACAAAAAACCTTTCATATTTTTTAAAGTTACTTTTGCTACTACAACTTGTGAGAATAAAGAAATCTGAAATCATCTCCTGTTGACATTGAGGACAAAACATCTTTGAAAAAGAGGCAACATCACAGTGCTTCGTCTGAAACTGTAACAGCAGCAGTACTAAGCCTCACTGAGACTATCTGCACAGTGGCTTAAGAAAGCAGAGAACAGCATTCACTAATCAGACTGGTAATGTTACTCAAGAATCTGACACTTTCATAAGCAGTTTAAAGAAGGTTATTTTAAATTACTGTAATTTCATTAGGATTTGTCCTCTGGCTCTAAAGCACTTTCCTGGGGCTCCAACTACTTAACAGAATCATCACTAAGTGATTTACTTCACAATAACATGGAAGATAAAGGACATCTCCCGATTTAAATTTCTTGAAATAAAATGTAAATTAAAGGTGGTCTCAAGGAAGTGCTACTCACCAATTTTAATCACAACAAAATTAACTTTCACAGGAAGTTACTGATTTCATTTACTACTTCTTATTAGAGGTAATCCTGACTCAGTTTTGAACATTCTAATTTAGGAAGTGGAAGTACACTTCAGTTCTTTGGTACACTTCAGTAGCTTTTACCCTAGACTCCATTCATGTGTAATTTAGTAAGGATTAAATTCTTAAAATGAGCTGTAAACACGATACAAGTTTTAAAAGTTTATATTACAGCCACCAGAGATTTATTGACTTGCAGAATTTGATGAGCCTTTTGAACTATGAAATACCTCTTTGGTGAGCGATTACTTCTTTGCAATCAACTGAAACTCAGTCAAAAAAAAAAACAAAAAACACAGGACTGGAAGGGACTTCAAATGTCTCTGCTCCACTCCTAATATTGATATCTAAATCCATGGCAAACCCATCCAAAACTCATAAAGAGTAATTGCTGATTAGAGAGAAGATCCAGAAACTTTATGGTCAGAAATTTGTTTCACATACAGACTAAGACACCACAACCAGTTTGTACTGACTTACACCAACACGCTTTAATCAGACTTTATCTCTCCTTGGTACAACTGCTAGCCCAGCAAACTCAACCTGAAGCTCAAGAATTCAAGTACTTAGCAGCATTATTTCCTCCACCAGCAATAGAATATGGCAATAAGACTTTCCTTGGTGCTCCCCTTCGCTGAGTAAGTTTGCATGTTTAATTTGGAAAGCAATTCAAATGATGAGCAAGAAAGAACACAACTTCCCTTGCTGTTTCTGTTCTACATGTTTAATAGGAATATCAAACAGTAAAGAGTTATTTTGATCAATAAAGTAATGAAATATGACTGAATTCACACACACAGGAGGTCTCTTGAAGCAATACGTGCAATGTTTACACAAGCTTGACTGAATGAGGCAAATGAAGGCTGACAAATTGAACAGAGAGGCTGCAGAAACTATAATGTTATCGCATTTCACATTAAAACATACTACAAATTCTATGTTAGCAGTTGCATGCAGAATAATTTCTATGCCTTGAGCATACTAAGGATATCTACCTTAAACACATTTAACTGACATATCACTTATTCATGCATTTCATTTATTTTCCTAACTCCATCGTATTTCAGCTAGCAAAAAGCTGATGCACTTTGCATTAATAAAAACTACGCTAACTCTATTTTGAATATTCAGCATGCATAATAGAGAGACAGAATGAACTGTGGTCTGTAACACTTATGTTTGCCTTTTTCTTTGAACCCCAGATGCTTAAGTAAAAGAAACGTGTGCTCAATACAACTCTGGTGCTCGCCTTACTGGTGGACTGTTGCTTAGAAAATTAGAAATGCTGACAAAGTTCTGCATATAGAAAACATCACCTCTATTCAGCATGTCATGAAGTTTTGCATTAGACACCTTGGGTTATAAGGCACAAGCTGGTATCTCACCAACCCTTTGATATAGTCTATTTGAACCTAAGCAAACGACATGGGCATTCTTTCAAGTGGGAAAAAAAAACAGACAAGTCTAAAAAAACAGCTAAGTTTACAAGATCTACCTTAGGATGAGAAGAACTACTCTCAAACAGATTCCTTGTGTTGCTTTTTTCCCCCCCACTCCAGTATTTACAAAGGCAGAATTCATAACCAGGCTATGACTCCCCCCACCAATATTAGATTACGTCTAGATGATATCACCCTGATTCTTACTATTTTTAGTAAACAACATCAACCAGAAAACCCATGGAGCGAGAAGTAACTGACCAGAAAGACTGACAGAATTCTGAGGGAAAAAGACACAAAGTTATACCTATGCCTACCAATCACGCCTGTTGATATACAGGCACTGAACACTCTCACAGAAACACATCCACGCAGCCACCCACGGTCTGATCTGACCACAACACTCATTCATTTTTTGTACCTTTTGCTACCTCTTCCACTGCATCGGTTTTAAACTTCCAGACAAGACTTACAAGTTATAAATAGCCTAATAAACCTGAATCACCTCTACTGCAGATCTTCACAGGCCCTCTTATCTTCCATTGAATTTCTTGTTATTTCATTGATAAAAAATGCCTGCAATTATAGGATACAGTTTGCACTCAAAGATGCAGAACAAGGTATTGCAAGAACAAGGACTTCAGTTTTTACTAAGATTTCAGCTGGTAATGCTTAAAGTTGTACTAACACTCGAATGTGTTCAGAGAAGGGCAACGAAACTGGTGAGGGGTCTGTAGCACAGGTCTTATGAGGAGCAGCTGAGGGAGCTGGGATTGTTTAGTCTGGTGAAGAGGAGGCACAGAGGAGACCTCACTGCACTCTACAACTTCATGAAGGGAGGTTGCGATGAGGAGGAGTTTGGTTTGTTCTCCCAGGCAACAAACAGGACTCGAGGAAATGTCCAGAAGTTGTAACAGATGAGGTTTAGGTTAGACATAAGGAGAAACTTTCTCTCAGAGAGTGGTCAGGCACTGGAATGGCCTGCCCAGGGAGCTGGTGGAGTCACAGTCCCTGGCAGTGTTCAAGAGGCGTCTGGATGAGGAGCTACGAGATATGGTTTAGTGGCTTCTGGTAGCAATGGTAATGGGAGGATGATTGGACTACATGATCTTGTTGGTCCTTTCCAGTCTTCTGATTCTACAGTAACACTAAAAACGTGTCCATCTCCTTAGGTGAACCACATAAAGGAGTTCCTTCAGCTTTTGCATGGGACATTCTCATTGCAATTAGTAACACAAAAGAATCATTAGCATGATTTTCCTTTAAGGGATCTTTGAGATTCATAGCACAGCTCAGAACCATCCTGAAAGCTGGATCTTGTACGTGCCCCACTCCCAGCTTGCATTTGTCAACTATAATTTTTTGACAACAGAAACAAACTATCTCATTGTACAACCTACAGTTACATTAATACAATCATATAAATTCCCAATGTTGTAATTGAGAGGTTTTTGGTGTTTTCTTTTTTTTTTAATCCATCCTAAATGCATGCCTTTTTGCTTTTCTGCAGTTATTTAAAATATCATAATATAGCATGAAAGAAAGACTAAATTTCTAAGGTCACCTGAAAAAAAAGTATAAAAATGTGATACTAAAAATATTTGGCATTCAAAAACAGATGAAGTAAAATTCACCATTATCAAAAACCCCGATGACTTCCACAAAGAAACTTCAAAGATTTACCATAGAAATGAACAATGCACTTCCTACATAAAAGACGAAAGAAAGCTCAAGAATTGAGAAAAACATTGTGTATCATTGTCAGACTAAAAGGAAAGAAGATCAGATGCTTTGCAACTATGATTTGCATCAAAGTAAGAGATTTTCAACAAGGGGCAAATAGACACTTGCACAAAGAACAGTGACAGAATACAGATATACCTCCCATCAAAGTATACACTGCATACAACTTGCATGGCTGCATTGGTTGGGTTTTTTGGTTTGGGTTTTTTTTTTTTTGATCATCTCTCTTCAGGAAAGAGAGGAAAATGCTGTCACACCTACTCAGATTGCATTTTTGGTTAATATAAGACGACTCCTTTTTCTCATATCACAGTTCTTTTTCCTGCTAATACCACCAATAACTTTTTTTTTTTTTTAAGATCATTAACATTGTTTTCTTTTTAAAATTATTTGAAAATCTTTTTTTTCCCTCCCTTTAAAATGCTTCTTTCTGAACAGTCTGTTTATTAATTGGAACTTCATGTTCTTCTACACGATTATATGATGAGGCAGGATCCAGTTCTAACTGTCTGTATGGGGTTTACATGGCAAAGTTTTGGTGTCAAGGGATTTGCAGGTGTGCCTCTCTGAGCAGAGTCCAGCACTGCCCCGTGTCAGATCAGAACCAGCTCCAGCTGCTCCCAAGTGCTGAGCAATGAGCAACACTGTGTGTGCCTCGGGTACAGCAGATTTGAGAAAGGGAAAAACTACTGTGGGTGAGAAAACATAAGAGAAACAGCCCTGCAACCACCAAGCTCAGATCACAAGGAGGGCAGGAGGTGTTCCAAGCACAGAGCAGAAGTTCTTTCCTGCACAGGAGATGACCATGGAGGAGCAGGTTGTCCCCCTGCAGCCCATGGGCACCAGGCAGAGATTTCCACGTGCAGCCATAGAGGAACCCACAGTACTGCAGTAGATGGCCTGGAGGAAGTACAGCCCATGAGAGCTCCTGCAGGAGTAGTCCTGGGCTGGAGCTGCAGTCCATAGAAAGGAGCCTGCAAGGGGGCAGGAGGACTGGTGGAGCTGCTGCCCTCCGGAATTTGTGCTGCAGCAGTCCACTCCTGAAGAATGGGCCCCATGGTACAGAGCCATGCTGGAGCAGAGCTTGAAAAACTGCAGCCTGTAGAAATCCTATGGAGGATCGGTTCAGAGACATCATCCCATAGGAGGCACCTCAAGCTGAAGTGGGGACAGAAAGAGCATGAAGGAACAGCAGAGATGAAGCATTATGGACTAATCACAGCCCCCTCCTCCCCTTTTACCCTGTACCACTAGGGGGAAGGAGGTGGGAATAGATGGATTATAGAGGAAAGTGATTTTAGTATGCTTTTTGTTTCTCACTGTTCTAGTCTGTTAGTTATAGGCAATAATTATATCTCTCAGCGTTGAGTTTGTTTTGCCCATGACAGTAATTGGTGAGCAACCTCTGCATAGTGTCCAACCTTGAGCCTTTTTCTATGGTATTTTCTCCCTCTGTTCCTTTGAAGGGAGGAGAGTGAGTGTACTGCAGTGAGTTCAGTTGGCTGTCATTGTGAAACCACCACAGGGGCATGCACTGCTATAACACAGCTGTCTACAAGGCTGCACCCCCGGTCTACATGGCATTGCATTAAATATGAATAATTTGAGTCAGCAGTTTGGCACATAATGGTTAGTAGAATGCTTTCAGAATTAATGAATTGGCATTCAAGTTGGTAATATACCTCCACCCATTCCTCCCTCAGTTTACACTTTTGAACAGAAAAATGTTGTTATGATTTTTAAAGTTTAGTTAGTAGAAACATGCTTTTTTTAAAAAAAAAAATCAGTCAAAATATCCTATTTATCACAATTCTTTGAGAATTCCTTTTTGATATACAACTCCTTCGGTAAATATTCAGTAAATATCCAAAGACAGCATTCAGGAGACAATTAAGATCTGTGTCTGATGAAAAACACAGTCATGAGGAAAACCACAGAATTTGCAGGATAAGGCAACAAAAAGATGGTGGGATGTGTGTGCTGTATAGGTTTAAAATGTATAAAGTGATGGAAGTCATTCCCTGTATGGCTAGCAAGGACAACGCTTCTTTTTCATGGAACCTGAAGCAAAACATAAAATAGCATTCACACTGCTTTTCACTTTGCTTATCTTGACAAATAATCTTTTCCAATTTTCAATAGCAGCCTTTTAAAAACTTATAATAATAAGCTTATTATAATATATGCTTTGCGTGGAGAAAAAAATGTTACTTTTGAAAGATTGGGAAATTAAATGCACTGAAATAAAACGCCACCTTTTACCTTCAAGGTCTCCTGTATAAATTCACCACTGTAAGAAGTAAAAGACTGTTTAGCAAGATGTGAAATTCTTGGTTTGTCTCAGCCCACTTCCTACTGACCAGGTGCATATTTCTAATGGCTTTCACTGCCATGGCATCTTGAGGTCCATAGGAAAAAGTCATATGACAAAGCTTAGCAAATGAAATGACAATTCCAGTATTAACCCGGAGCCAGATCTGTCAACTGAGACAGTGTCGTCTCCAAAGCTGTCAAGCTGTCACATTTGACTAATGCAAACTTCACTTTAACGTTAATAAAGAACGGGCAAGAGGCAGACTAACATAGTTAACAGCTTCCACAATTCAGCTTCTCCAGGAGGAAGCGCTTGCGCTAACAGGGCCCTGGGAGCCCTTTTACAACAGGCAGGCACTTTCTCCTACCCATGCATTAAGTAGCAGCACATCACAAACAAAGCCTTTCTGTCCAAGCTGATCTAGGATTTCAATGTGGAAAATAGACTGGCATCTGAAGAAAGAAGCCAGGGTGGAACAAAAATACCTATCATGTTTCCATCTGCTGGATTGAAGTTTGAAAAACGAGAAAAGCTACAGGTGATTAATGAATAGTATGTTAAATAAGACATCTGCTTGTAAGGTGACTAAGAATAATAAAACAAAAAAATCACAATAGTTACCTTGGTTGTCATATTTTAAAGAATACCCGCACACACAAAGCTGCCGTTTCAACTGAAATTGTGTGAGGCTGATATTCTCTTTAATGATGATCAGAACTAAAACATATTTTGTTGTGTTATGTATCCCTCTCTTAACGGCCAATGCTACAGATTTACATGTCACATCTAAACAACCCTCCCCCAACACCTTGGCCATTGCTCTTTCTCACACTCACATAAAAACTTAATCAAGTAACTGGCAAAAACATTTATGCAAGTTCTGTAAATTTATTTAGAGGAATTTTTTTTTTTTTTACACTGTCTGTCCCTAGGAAGCCATAGATAAGTAATGAAAACATAATGCAAATACTGTATCTCACATGTGCATGCATGCAAATCAAAGTACAACTTTCATGCAAACTAGATAATGCACTTCTGAATGTGCTTAAGTAGGATATATATGCTGTCTCTGAGGAAAGAAAAATTATGCTGCTAATACCATGACTGTCCGAGGCATCCTCAAAGGAATAACAGAACAAGAAAACTGAAGCGGAAACAGAATGGCACAACAACCACTTTCTGTAAAAATAAAAAATAAATAAAATAAAGACAGCACACTGTTTGGAAACATGAATTGCAAATGAAGATGGAGCTCATAAAAAAACAGCAGAATCCTGTAAGCTGCTCCAAAGACATCAGCACTGAGATTTGTGACACTATCTTCTGAACCCTTGAAAGCAACAATGCTGAAGGAAATAAAGGTATGCTAAACAAGGCTATGGAGCATCGAATACACAGCAACCGATTAACCAGAGTAAAAAAAAGAAGAAGAAAGTATGTATAGTCAAAGTTGTAATACACAAGAAGCCCTTCCAAAGAGAATGAAAAATACCCACAACAGACAGCAGAGGAAATTCTACAATTCTCTCTTCGAAAGGGTAGGTAACAGCAGGACAAGGGGGAACAGTTTTAAGTTGAAAGAGGGAAGATTTAGGTTGGATGTTAGGGGGAAATTCTTTACAAGGAGAGTGGTGAGGCGCTGGAATGGGCTGCCCAGAGAGGTTGTGGATGCCCCGTCCCTGGAGGTGTTCAAGGCCAGGTTGGACAAGACCCTGGGCAACCTGATCTAGTAAATGGGGTGGTTGGTGGCCCTGCCCAATAGGGGGGTTGGAGATTCATGATCCTTGAGTTCCCTTCCAACCCAGGCCATTCTGTGATTCTGTGATTCTACATAAATTGCTAAATTATAATCCATGCTAGAACACATGAATTTATAAATCTTAACCACTGTCTGCTGTGTCTGTCATTCAAAAACACAATAGACTTATTTTCACACTACAAGAGTTGACCTCAACTAACACACTGTAATACATGAACTAATGTGAAAGGCAAATGTGAACTGATGGCATCATTCCCAATTTTATGAAGTTCGGATAGGAGTAGTAACAAGATGAACTGAGCATCCACGGCAGTGATGTGATCTTAGAACTCAGCGTGCAACCTTCACCTAGGAGGTTGTAAAAAAAAAAATCTGTCTTAAAATCTTCTTTTAAAAACCCACAGTTAATAGTTTAAAGAGGTATGGGAAAGGAATTTGTCTCCCTTATAGCATATAAAGAGAATCTGTACTGCTTGTTGTTGGTTTTAAGTACTTTCCTTTATCTTAATTCAGCATCTTGTCTACTTCGACTTACCTCAAAATTGAACTCAATAGGTATGAAAACCACATCCTTGCGACAATCATATTTAACTGAAAACTTATTAAAATATTGAATAACAATGAATAAATATTATTTACTCTTAATCTTCACTTTGTAACAGTCACACAAAAATGAGACCATTGCTATCAGTGAAAAAAAATCTTTTTAAAATATTATATCTGAGAAGCCACATTAAGAAAAAAATCTTTCTAAATTAAGGCTTCCATTTGCTGATGCAGTGTATCAATTAGAAACAACTTCTGATCTCCCATAAATGTACTTCAACACAACTTAGAAAACTAGGAAATACAGGACTAAAGTGCGCTCTAATACCACTCCTCTGCAAGAGAGGACAGTGCAGAAGCACCACAACCAGCGACACTTCTGAAGTCAGTGTAGAATTCTGAAGGAAAATGGCACAAAATCTCAAGAAGATCAAGAATCTGTTCACCTTGTTAAGTGAGTAAATGACAATTAACAATATAACACTGTATTTTAAAACAACTCAATCGACACCTCTTGGATTTCATAGTTTTACTGCCTTTACATACAAGATTTAATGTGAAATTCTATCTTACCAAAAACTTCATACCACCGTTATACTACACATCATTGCTAAAAACCTTGGTAGTAAAAAGCCCTCCTGATCTGCTACTATTACTCCAAAAGTAATGCCTATTTTATTATGCTGGCTGACGATGTCACAGGCAAATTTTGATAATTTTGATGGGATGACAGTAGAAGTTGAACCTTCCCACCAACATTCCATTACATTCTGTTGCTACGTGAAAGATGTCAGCAGAGGGGCACTCTGACAAAACAGCATCTAACATGGAAGTTACGTGAAGAAAAGGTATGGAACTGAATTCCTCCAGGAAGAAAAAAACTACAGCCACTGACATCAGTCAGTGCTTTCTGAATGTTTGTGGAGACACCAAGTAGTAAATCTGAGCACAGTGAGGTGGTTGGTGGTGCATTTCTGCAATGGCTACAGTGGGTCACCTCCACTGGTGCAGATCTGCATGAGTGTGGCATACAGGCTCTTATTCACAGCTGCCAAAATGCATAGCTAATGGTGGCAACTGTTGAAAAATAGCATTTGGTAGCTGAGAATTTGCTCTATCAAGTAATGTGATTGTGATGATCTTTGTAGCTGTTGTTGTTTCCATGGAAATAAATAGGAGGCATTACTTTTGTACTGACCTATGTGTTCAACATGCATTAAGTATCAATACTAAGAGTTGGTCTCAATGATGCTTGTGGGTCCCTTCCAACTCACAGCATCCTATGATTCTTTATTTGAGAAAATGGGTTTGACTCATGTTTTCTTCACATCATACATTTGAGGTCACAGATAAGCAAAGGCAATAGAACACACTTATTTCTTAAGGGAAAAATTCATTAAATCCTTTATTACAATTCTGTTATTTATTACCTTTCACCACTCAACACAACCATAGAGAGCAGAGTGAACCCCCTGAGGTTATTAACAATTTGGGGGCATTGCAGCATTGCAGCTGAATTAACATTTGAGTTTTGTATATGTCAAAATACTTTGGTTTTTCTAAACTTGACATCATGGAAGCTTGCAAGATACCACCACATGCTTTAGCACTAGATTTAACTTTTTCAGACATTCAGGCTTGTAGATATATGAGTAGCTATTGTTACCACGAAAGACTGCACCTTACAAGATAAATATACAGTTTGCCTGATTTTAAGATGAATCCCTTCATCCCACTGAGTTCCTAACATTAGACAGGTTATTGGCAAGTGCTTCTGTTGAAGTATGTCAGACAGGTAAGACCATTACACTCTATTAGATCTCATGAGATGCTAAGCAGATCCTTTCACAAGCAGTATTTCTAACTCCTGCTTAAGCCAATGGGATTAGAAAGCAACCTATATATCTCAAGACTTATTTGTCAAAGTTCATATCACCTACAAAAATTCAAATTCATAACACAAGAGGAAAATGAATGCATCAGTGCATTACAGTGCTGCACAGTTTAACTGAATACATGCTGTGCGTTAACAGCATTGCCAGCTTCTAATTAAAAAGCAATCATGAAGAAAAACAATTTTATTGTATTAACTTTAATATGTAGCAGCTAGAGACAAAGGAACTACTTTTCTGTATTAGCCTTAACAGTCTTTGGCATACCTGTCTTTCTTTCCAGAATACTGAAATATTTGACTTCTCAATCGTTATGAAACTTAGCTCAAAAGAAAGCAACACAATCTCAGCGCAGACACGCTAAAAATCCCTAACAGTATTTTTCCATCACTAAACTACTAACACAATGGTTACTTAGTGTGTCAGAAAAACGATTAATAGAATTTTTACCAGCATTATTAAAAATGACTTCTCTAATGTTACCAGACTTAATTTCAAATCTCAGAAACAGTCAAACGATGCATGTACCTGTAATTGGAATATTCTGTGAGATTGACAGCTGTACATCTCCAGTTCCAGGTGGCATATCTATTACTAGATAGTCCAGTTGACCCCAGTCAACCTAGAAGAAAATATATGTTGGAGTTTTGAAGGGTTTTTATTTAAGGCACTTTAAAGGACACAAGGACTGAAATAAAAAATGTTATGTACAGGTAAACCAAGGACACCTCAAAGATTGATACTGAAACAATGTCATTTGTTGTATAACAAATCCTTTTTTGGTTGTTTCTGTGAGGTTATTCATGCATGGAGGACTATTGGTACCGAATGTACTGACATTTACTAGGAAAAAGGGCTGCTTATTAAAAAAATGATTTGTTAAATTAAAGTCACCAGGTATAATATACAGATCTACAGCATACATAAGACATCACAGAATAAATCAAGATTGCTGGTTGCTAGGCATCAAATGAGAATGATGAAAGGTCCTAGGCTCAAATCTGTAATTGCCACGATTACTCATGTTCTTGACCAGTACAGACTTCCCAGTGAGCTAAATAACTCTCCTTGGAACGCTGTGTACTTCAATGCACATTCTCCATGAGCTCCAATGCACGGCAGCTGTTGAGCAACGCAGCCCCTCCTAACCCAGGAAAGGATACTTAGTATGTAGTAGTACTGTTAAGCCAAGCTATGCTTTGCCTAAACGTTTCCTAGTGGCTAGCTAAGCCTTAGGAGACCCATGATTCAACTCTGACTTGGTGTAGCTTAATATCAGAGCACTCTCTCTGGTCAACAATAGCAATACGAGGTCTTTCATCTCTGCAGTACAGAAGCTTTAGAAATCATAGCTACACTAAAAACAGTGAAGATGCACAAACGTCTCCCATTGCTCTTCTGTCCACATAGACAATGTGATTATACGCTGTATCTGATTCAAACTACAGATGCAGTCTATGCCCTGCACTAAACAAGAAAATGCCAAACAAGAATAGAATTTCATCTTCTCTTATTTTGCACGTTTCTGTAATGTCATCTGAACAGCAAAAACAATTGCCATTTTTGCCTGTCTCCAGTTACTGTTCTGGAGTGTCAGACTTTGTCAAGGGAATGTTCATTTCATCGAGTCTTTGTATAGATGAAGATGCTGGGGAAGCACAAACAATGCTAAATCCACCCCACTAATACAGCGTAGCAGTCCAGCAAAAAACAGAATGGTTCAGGGCTGACTGATAAAGACAGAAGATTTCAAAGCACTTTCTAGAAAAGGTGGATGGGAAAGGTGAGTTACCAAGTCTTACTTTAAGCATCTAAATTAGGGATTCTGAATTGATATCAGGCCCTCCTCCCATTCCTCATTTCCTTTACAAATGCTGCAGGAACACTAAATGGTGCCAAAGACCGTTTTCAGTTAAACAGAAAACGCTATTTTTTTAACCACAGCAAACACTGCACGTGCTTTTTTATATTTAGTATTGATCTATATTACAATACTATCAATATTTTGCCAGTGAAAATGACATAGGCTGAGCAGATTTCTTAAGTAATTAACATTCATAATCATATCAAGATTATAATTCTAAGGAATAATCTCACTTATGTGCAAAAACGTACACCCTAAACATAAACATGAGATACAGAACCCAGATGATTTTTTAAAAATCTATCATTTTTACTCATTTTTCTTATCTGGTTTTGTAATTAGCAATATTCATTACATACCCACTGCTTGAAGATGTCTCCTTTTCCAGAGAAAATTAACTTTGCTCACATGAAGGCATGAACTTCAAATTTCTGTTTCTTAATTAAAAATTAATAATGACAAAGGTGACAAACTGAAAGGTTATTGATACAGATGCTACAAAGTAGCAGTAGCTTACAACAAGAGAGAAGTCAAATTCCTTAAAGATCTTCACCTAAACACATCTGCCATAAAAGGTGTATATTTAAATATAAAAGAATAGAGTCTTCATGATAATTACAGCCATTTTGGAACAATAATGTAGTGAGTGTTTAGTTCATACAAAGGATTACACCAAAATGCCTTTTTTCCCCTTGTGACTTTATAAGGCATGATCCCGGCATCTTTTGTTAAGCCTAAACTTATAAGTCCACTCATCGTGTTCTTCCTTAAATCCTTCTGCAGAAACTCATTTATTGCCTTCTGCCTTGCACCAAGATGCAGTCCTGAAACACATATGCAACTATCCATCCCTACTATTATTCTGACTCTCTTACCTCATCTGCCAAAACCAGTTACGGCTGTAGAAAAACTTAGATACTGAGTAGTTTCCAGTTCTTTACTACATAAGCTTAGCTTCAAGCATCACCTCACAGAATATTCCTAAATAGTTAACAAAAAAAAAAAAAAAAAAAAGAAAAAACCCTCACCACCTTTACCAGGGATGACTTGAATAAGCTGCTTTCAAAACGCACTTTGTAGAATGGGAGAAAGGGTACAGAAATTTGAAGGCATCAGAGCTATGTGCCGCAACCTTGCTTAGTAAGTGACCCCGTGACAAGAATTTCCTGGATTGCATTGTAAGTAGTGATTTTTGTTCAAGTTACAAACCTCTGTGAACAGATGTTAACAATGGAATCTTAAGCACATGGTGAACTTCATGGTAAATCTCATTGCTAGGCAACAGAAAAAAATACTCTTAACACACAGGGCAATTACATTATAATGCTTTAGCTAATTTATGGCACTGAAATCACCTTATTTCTTTATTTTCTTCAAATTAATGGATTGAAAAAAATATCTTCATCAAATTAATTGTGTTCTACTATAATTCCTATAAATCTGACAAGAAAAAGAAATGGGGAAAGTACACCAATATAGCAGCAGCATAAAGGACATTTTGCTGCTCTACACAGTAGCAGCAAGACAGGCTCCTGTCATGCTAATTCAAAAATAAACCAAGATAGATATCTAGATGTGCACGTGTTGAATATGTACCAGAATTATCCTCCAAACAACTCAGAACTGCAGTGCAACTGTTGGAAGCTGGACGGCAAACTGGATTGAAAAACTGCTCCTTATTCAAAATAACTTTTCCTTTTTTTTTTTATTTTTAAAAAGAACTAAGCTGGGTTTTTTTGTGTTTTTTTTTT
>PPHD01001676.1:16463-41003 GCA_002909625.1 Bambusicola thoracicus | reverse complement strand
ATTTTTTTTTTTTTTAATTAAATTGATGAACATGGGAGAAACTTGGGCAGAACTGCAAGCCATCCAGCAGTCATTACAAGAAACCAAGTGAATTTTGAATTTAAAAAAAAAAAAAAAGCAGAGCTAATTGCAAATTAATTGATTGTCTGGTGTAATTGATTGGTGCAGTACCAGTTGCATCGCATGTTTCTGCTCCTCGTTTAATTGACTGTAATTCTTTGGACCAAGATTCTCTTATAACTATGCTTGTGTGCAGAATTTGCTATCTGTAACAAGTCATTTTAAATGGAGTGGATGGGATGCTGCTCTTTTTGAAACTGTGGGAAGCTTTGCCATTGACTTTGGAAGATACAGGATTTCACCTCCTGATGAAAACATTCCAGAAAATCCCTTTTGTGCAAATAGAGCAATAACACATCCAACCCAAATTACATTTGGTATTTAAGCAAATCTTCACAGTATCCAAACACAGTTTATTTCTTACTCTTCTTAGGTGGGGAGATGGTGCAGCTCTAACTCTGAGATGCAATTCAGCGTGGCTGCATCCACGTCTCAGTGTCATATGGTCATACGCAAAGCTGGTAATATCCAGAAACACATGAGGAGGAGGCTGTATGACTGCTGCCTCTCCCTTTTGCTTGTTCTTGCAACATACTGCACAGTAGTGAGAGTTGCACAGCGTGCGATAAATCGTTGCTTCATTACGCTCTTGTAGGCTTGTTTAGGCCACCTAATTCAGTACCAGCTCTAGAGGATTTTCTGTTTTTCCCAGAAATTTCTCTCAGATACAGACTTCTGTTTTGATTTTTCTCTTTGAAAAGAGAGTCTCCATGTCTTATTTTCAAAATGATTTCTTAGTACACGCAGCAATTCATATTACAGAACCTCCTAAGAAAATAGTTTGGGCAGTGTCTGGAGATGATTTTAATTTGTAGGTGGATGATTTTGTTGAGAGGAGGCAAGAGGTTAAAGAAGGGTTTTGTGACTTGTCATTAGCAAGCGAAGCTTTCCTTCACTCCTTTCTTTGTTCTTCTCTTCATCCCATCCTGCCTTTTTCCTTTTCTTCCCTTCTTTCTTTCTTCCATACACAGAAGCTGTCAAGCCATTACCTAACCAGGTTTTGTTGAATTGTTTTCAGCTGTAAAAGAAGCCTACGTACATCCAATAAAAAATAGTGTGAGGTCCTTGTTCAATTCATATGCCCTTAGCCAGCCCCAGTCTATGCTTGTGCAGGAAGGCACCAGGCTGATAGAACAAGAATTTTTGGCAATTGGCTTTGGTTAAAGCAGACAAACACCCTTAAGAAAAAGACGTGTTCGTTAGTTGTCCTAACTTAGTAACAAGGAGCAGTATTCAGCCTTGCTGATTTTGATAATACAGTGTTTATTTACTGAAACAACCCAGACTGTACCTGCAGTGCATTTGAATGGATGGAGTGGCAGTGTAAGAAATCAGGTGTGTTCGCTGCAGTGAGGTTGGGTTTTGCTGCAGTGTGACAAGGTGATTTAGGATCCAATGCAGACTCCTTGGAAATCAATGGAAATGTTACTCTTGACTCTAGTGGGCTTTGGAGCCAGTTCCAGTTGTGGCAATAATTATTTTAATAGGGGGAGAATAACTTTCTGGCTTAAAAGATTCAGCATTTTGAATTTGATAGTCCTGTTTGGACAAGCTTTGTTTCCTGACTTTGTCTGAATGTTTTTGCACATGCCTTGTTCAGGTCAGCAGTCCCATGAAATGCAGATTTCTGTTTTGTGACCCCGCTGAAATTTTGTAGATTATTCTGATGTGAAATTTGAAATTCTTTTAAATTTACTCAAAACATGACCTGCCTTCACAAAGAGCTCTCTGAGCAAAACTGGGATGTCTTCAAAGCCTTAATGAAACACAAAAGTCTGTTTTGTGTAATCCGGGGTTTCATTTTGCATACTTCATTGTATCTCAAAGTCCTGGATGTACTTCTTATTTGTTCTTAAACTCTTATAAAGGTCCTAGGAATAGAAGATGTGCTGAGGTACCAGAAGAGACTTTTACCAGCACCCGCTGCAATCTGAGCCCCCCATAAACAGTTAGGACTCAGCGAGAATTGTACCCAACTCTATTTGATGGCAGTACAGTAGTGACCTTCTACATTGATTAAAGAAGTCACATTGATTGACTTTGAAGGGAGCCACATCCACCCTTCTTCTGCCAAAAAGGCAGTGGCTGCAATGTGAAGCCTCAAGAATGGGACACTGCTCCTCCAAGTACATGGAAGGCATCCAAGGGGAACTGGATAATGCGGATAATGGGATAGGGTTTCTCCCCTCCTCTCCCTCAAATACCATATAGCTAGATTTTAGCTATCCAGAATCAAGCCTTAGGAGACTTTGATAGCAAATTAAAAGCTGATAAAGCTGAGGAAATGAGCTCTTTTTATAGGTTGCATAGGATGTTCAGCAGTTGAGAGTGTCGAAAAGGACTGGCAATTTTGACTCTGTAGGGAATTTGAATGGTGATAGGGAAAGGCTGATGCTGTGTAGACCAGCATGAGCAACCCAGTGGAAGGGATGGTGTGGTGAGGAAAAGAACTTTATCCCTCTGAAAAACCCTCCTCTGATGGTTTTCCATGCTGTCACTTTGGGGTGTCTTGTTTTAGAGAGGTTAATAATACCCAGTTCTCCAAAGATGCACGATATCTTAACAATATCTGGCATCGTTAAGGCTCCTTGGATCGGGACTGAGAAATACTGGCATCCAGAATTGTCACTTCTGAAAATCTGGGCCACTGAACCCAATGTGAACTATCAGAAATCAGAGATGAGGGAGCATTTATGTTGGTGAATGTGTAGTAGCTTGAAAACTACAAATCAAAATAATTCACCCTTTTATGTGTAAGTCTCTTTATCTTTGATATATGAATTGAAAAGCTGTCTAGTTTCCTTGTAGTTTCCGTGAGTAAACTGCATGCGACCCACTAGAATGCTATTTAAGCATTATTTAAAGTGCAGACTTGTTAAGGTCAAGAAAGCTCATCTGTATGCTAAAACGGAACCGACTGAACCTTACACCTAAAACCAGCCTACAAGGAGGTCTCAAGTTCCACCATTCCCTTCTGACAAGGGTACAGCATGACAAATGGTGAAGCACCAAAAGATCAAAGTGCTTTTTCAGGGAGAACTGTAAATTCAGAGACAGAAAGACACTAAGTCCTGGTGCAGGTGTCTGCTGTTCAAGAGCAGTCTTCCTCAAACGTGACACTGCCATTCCTTTGCAAAGGGATGGGGCAGAACTGCAAGCTGGGAATAATAGCACTGGTACTTTTCAGTTCTGCACGGTGAAAAGAAACTTTCCCATGCACGTGGAAGGACAATGTCACATGTTTTGCTCATATTCTAGAATTACTTGCCTCTGTCTGGAGCTATCCTGCCTTTCTGAAGGATTATGCCCCTAAATAGCCACTTCAGAAAGCCTATTCTGCGTGGTGATAACACAAAGCAAAGGGTGGATGATTAACACCAGCTAAGGTTATTTGTGAGAACCTAGGAAACAATAGCTTCATAAATCATTTGTCTCATTAAATGTGGTTCTTCCCATGTAATTTGGTCATCATTGGGCAAGCTGCGTTTCACTACTCTTTTAAGTAGAGAACCAACTGATGTTAGCTGAAGTTTGTGGAACTGTTGAAGGTACAATAGTAATAAATAGCAGAGTATTAAGAAACAAAAAAACTAAAGCAAAAACCTGTTATTTTTCAGCATATTTCTTACTTTTTAGTGTTAGGATTCTTTTCCCCCTCATATTTTTAATCTATTTAAGGTTACTGGCAGTAGCTTTGTTTCTCTTGCCTATGCTTCAGCTAGTATGCTGCTATCTTTGTTTGGAGCAAAGTGTGGTTTTACAGTAGTCCTCTGGTTGTCTCCACTTTTTTGGGCGACAGTAGTTCAGCTTCAGAGCATTTTTGGAGCACAAGGAGATCCACTAGGGAGCTCTCTCCAAAAGCAGATCAGAACTTGGTGGGACATTCAGCTCTGATCCCAAGGGTGAACCACGCTACCATGAAGTTCTCTGGGGTATATGTAACACTGCTTTGCAAGAGAAATGCTGTCAACCCACTGTGAGCGCCCATGCCACCCTGGAGTGGAGCTTGTTCTACAAAGAGGATCAAATGCTTTATGTGATGCCTTTTTTGTTGGTGTCTGGCAGTTCTTGCTACTGCTATTCCTCCTTCTTCCACCAAGTCTTCTGGCTCATTATCCTTCCTGTTCATTAACTGTTCCATCTTCTGTAGCTGTTCCTTCTTGTTGCTCTCCTTATTTTTACTACTTTTATCACGTTTTGTGATCCCTTTTCCAATTTCCAACCTTAGTCTCCCAGAAGACCTGGAGCGGTGACGTCTGGACTGAGAAGAGATCACACTGCTTATAAATCTGCACCATGAGGAGGCCAAAAGTTTCTTCAGCAGCAGGAGGTAAGCCAGGACTGCTGGCGGGTATGAGGACCAGAGAGCAATGCTACATACATTCAAGAAGAAGAAAGTGGTGCTTTTGAGGAACAGAGACTTTGGGGCAGCATCACAGTCCTCTAGAGAAAGCCCAAAGAGATCTTCAGGTGGGAGCACACCACCCGGCCAGCTGCTTGTTGGGTTTAGCCCATGGACGTCTGGGGTCTGCACACCAGAGACTGAGAACTCTTGACTTATCCTAAATTTCCTCTTTGTGGACTTCTGATGGGACAGGAATGGCACCAAAAATTCAATGTACCTGCTTTGCCATAACTTTTCCATACTGCTAACTTTCCCAGGACTGCATTCCGTTCAAATTACGGGAACTTAATTATGTGAGGCTTAATTTCAGTTGCTTGGCCAGCTTTAAAAATATATATATTCAAATTTGGACCTCAGGGGCAGAATTTGGGGAGCCTCTTTGTCCTTTCACTTTGTGTTAGCGTAAATGAAGAAACTATGCCTGTGAATCTCTGCTTTATTACACCTATTCCAAGTCAGTCTCACTTCTGCTGAGACTTCCCAGACTTTCAGCAATGCAAGAGGGGGTATGAAATACCCCTAATATTATAGTCTATGCTTCTGAAACAGCGCAAACAAAAGATATTTGTCTCCTGCTTACACGTTTTCTTGTAAATAAAATGCATTGAGACCAGATATGGCGTTAACATTGATTTTACACCAGAAAAATACATGTATTGTCATTTTACATGGAAATGCTGCGTTGTCTGTATGTATGTTGAGTAAATGCTAGAATGTTTAATTGCAATGTAAAAGAATGGAGAGGGAGAACTGAAGGAGGGGTGTGGAAGAGAGAGAAGGTAAAAGGACACAGAAGGGGAATGGTGGAATTGGAGGCTAGTGTTGTCAGAGCATTACTGGAGAATTCTTTTGATTGGGACTTATTACCTTCCTAACATCTCCTTTCGTTATAATCTGCTGCTCAGGTGATCAATAACGAATGGCCTCCCAGTTTCATTGCTCACTCCCTATAGAAGCTTTTGCATCATTTTGCTCCCCTCCCCACGATTCTCTTTTCTTAAGTTCTAAGAAGGTAAGGCGCTAAGACTTCACTTTTCTGCTGCAGTTGATGTGTTCTTCTGGTATATCTGTGCTGTTACTTTGATAGTTAGGGTCTCACAGCACTTCATGTTACACTTCCATCTATCACATTGTGATGATCAAGAATACATTGCAGCTGATGTGCAAATACTGATGTATATCTGGAGTTGGGCACCCACCTCCAACTCGGCAGATTAAAAACCCTGAGAAGAGGCACCAAGGGAGATGTGTTTTGTTTGTGGGCTTTTGTTGTTGTTTTTTTCTGTTTGTTTGTTTGTTTTAAAGCTTCCCAACCAGCTAGTGGGTTATCCTCAGTGCAGCGGCAGCATGCCTCTCTCTTCTACTGCATGGCTGTGCTACAGCATGAAGAGCAGATAAATAGCAAGACTGCACCTCTGTTTTTAGGAAGTGACCTTGCCTAGCTGGTGTGGCCATGCAGGAGAGGGCTCCTTGCAGGGGTTGTTGCTGTATCTTCAAGGGCTGAGGGTTGAGTTCCTTCTGCAGGAGAGAAGAGAGGAAATGACCTTCACTCAGCTGAGCAAGGAACAACAGGAAAACCCTGTGGTTTGAAGCTCTGCCCGCTTCCCACCCCCTAGAATCTGGCACTCGGGGATGGTTTGATAGACTGTTAGGGTTTAGCTGCTGCACGTATATTAACAGAATATGTTGATGATTCATAGCAAAGTGGTATGTGCTGATTTAAGTGATGGACTAGCCATTCTGTAATGGATTTGAGAATTCCCAATCAGGTCGTACTTAGTTTTATCAAGCAGGAAGCTGGCAGGCTGTGTTTTAATCAACTGATAGCAGCACTTGGCAATTGGCATCCCTCTGGTGAACCGGTGAGCTCTGAGAATACTTCCCAAAGACCAGCTCATGGACCTGCAGGCAGCAGCATCCCCTCAGATCTCCCGGGTTTACCTCCACGTTTTTCTGTTGAGCCATTTTCTTCCCCAAAAAGAAACTTCCAGCTGGAAGCACAGAGCGATGCGGCACATACAGATCCTTTGCTGCTCTTTTGCCAGTGTTGGAGGGGGGAATGAAATGAGGCAGAAGACATTTGTTCAATCTTCTAGGAACATATGTCAAAACAACCTCCTGGATATAGCATGAAATCCCAGAACTGTGCAAATTCAAAGATGTGATGTTGGCATAAGTCTGTGATCGCTCATGCTCTGTGAGATCAGTCTGTGCCATGGGACCGCACCAGGTGGGACACGGCCTTTTCCCCTTTGAGCCAGGCTGCTTTGTGGCCTGTTATCCCACTCCATCTCCTCAGCAGCACCTTGTATTCTCACCTATACCAGCAGGCATGCAGCATGTTTTCCTTTCAGAAGCACAGCAGCCTCCTTATTGCTTCCACACAGCCCCAGTTGAGCATCTTCACAGTGCAAACTCTCAGGTGCCATAGCTACCTTAAATAATTTCCTGCTCAGGATTTATGTGCTATCACAATTATTGAGCTATGCAGCCATCTACACCCACGTAGCTGTATTTGAGCACAGAGTCAAACCTGGGGAGCGGGTTTGTTGTGCCTAGCTCCTATGTAGTAGTTACTGTGCTTAGCAACCCACCTCCAATATAAATATATCTGCTACACTCAAGAGCAGGCTTTGAAAAGCACCAGAAGGGATCACTCCCCCATAAGGATTTATTTCAGTATTGCAGAGCAGTGAGGACTTGCAAGGAGAAATCCTGCTCCCAGTTATCTTTCGATTCAGAGAGGTCAAGCTTTCACCGAAGGCTGATGGAGCTCAGGTGAAGCTTGCTGTGATAGATGATGAGTCTCCTTTAAAGATCATAGAAATACAGAATTATTGAATTATTTGAGTTGGAAGGGACCATTAAAGGTCATCTAGTCCTACTCCCCTGAAGTGAACAGGGAAAAAATGGATCCTGTGGGATCTGCTCTTGAGTTGTGCTGCCATACAGGGAGCCAACAATGCTTGTTTTGCGTAGGGGTCCCATATCATCTCCATACAAGCCAAAGGTTGCCCCAGGGAAAAACTCAGTAGGCTGTTAGCTAACTATATCATACTCCTTGTTTGACAGTGATCAGGTGCTGGTGGCCCTCAGAAGGGAACAGTGACTGCAAGGATGCAAAATTGCCATACTGACAAAAAGCAATACAAGTGAAAGTGAGTACCAGAGAGGAGTGATTCACTGGGAAATGGCGCATTTAAAATGGTGAATCCTGTGTGAGGGAGGTGGTGTAAACATAGGGACCGGACAGTGGTTTGTGCAAATGAGTGTGAGATGCAATGAAGATGATTAATCAAGTCTGTAACTTAAGGGGAAACTGTAACTTCTGCCTTTGTTATGATCTGCTATCCACTATGTGAAAATCAGAGAAATCAAACCAAGATCCCTATCTGCAGTGTCACCCCGCTTGGGCACTTCACCAGACAATGGCACCTGGTGCAAAAACTGATGCCAAGGTTTCCAGTGCTGAAGTCACCAAACATATATTGAGAGCAAAGCTGCAAAAAGTCATAGGTTTTCCCTCCCTGGATTGGATCGTGTGAAAATAGATCATGTGGAATCATAGAATTTCCTCGAGGTGGTTGTATATGTAAGCAGTCCAGTTAGTGTGTTTTACAGGTTAAAAGAAAAGCATATCTTGAAGACATACTCAATGATTTAATTTTAAAACAAGGTAATTACTTCATCTTAGTATGTGGAAGAAAACTCCCCGGTTAAGAGCCTAATCTTGATTTTCCCACCAATGTTTTGTGGATTTATGTTCATTTATTGCACTGTTTGCTTGCTTTTACAAGATCCCCACCAACACAATCACTTAATTTCTGCGAGTGTCTCCAGGGACAGGAGGCCACACTACCATATCTTGCATTATTATTATTTTCAAGTTTGAATCTAATGCTAGAGCGTCAATCCCAGCTCATCCAATTGACCACAAAGACCATAATCAATTTGATTTTATATGGTAAATCCATTCCAGATTATCACCCCAACTGCATATTTCTGCATGCAGGAAGTCTGCACTGAGCTATCTGGCCTGATTAATACCTGGTTATGGGGTGCAGTTGCAACACAACTGTGTGACAAGAAAATAATCCTTAAAAAAAAAAAAGAAAACGTCAGGACTGAAACAGCTCTCACAAATTCTCATTTCCATTTATTAAAAAAAAAAAAAAAAAAAAAAAAAAGTAATTGAGACTTAAAAGAGAAAGAAAGAAAAGCCCTCCATGACTTTAAGTGTAAAATCCATTTTAGTAGCAGGAAGCTGTTATATGGTTAGAGCAGTTATTTTTATTGTCTGTCTGGGTATAGTTTTTAACTGCAGGCACAGGATAAATCAATAGTGTCATAAAGCTACTCTCACCCGGTGCCCTTTCTAGGGGGACATTGTTCAGTGGCTGTGCTGGATGTGACACAGGCTGCTGCTTTGATGCACAGAATTACGCGGCTGTGTGCTAAGGGAGAGCTCGGAGTGCAACGCGTCTTTAGCGGCACCTCCTCATCCTTGTGTTCTGAGAGCCACCAGATTAAAAGCGAAACAAAGCACTCGCACAGAAACAAAAAAAGCTACAGAAGTACTTCATCAGAAGAGGGTGGGTGGGCTATTCTGGCTGTTCTCTTGCGAAAGATACTCTCAATGAATTTCCCCATTCATAAATCTCAATTTCCAAGACGATGCAAGAAGAGAAAGCTTGCAGTGATTCCCAGTGTCGTCCCTGCAGCTTAAACCTGAGTGTAGTCTGCTTCATCCCACAGCAGGGATGGACGTAGCAGGACCTGACTGTAGGAAGCTGGAGCTGGATAAATCCAGCCTGGATGTGTGCCTTTTTAATAGCAAGAGTAGTTAACGGCTGGAACAGTTGGCTTAGGAATGCGGCGAATTTAGCATTACTTTCAGTCTCTAAATCAAGAGTGAGTGTCTTTCCAAAGATATGCAATAGCTTCAGCAGAAGTTATGGCTTTGATGCTGAAATGAGTGGGTGAAGTTCTTCAGCTGTGTTGCATAGGAAACAAAACCAGATGATGGCGATGGTCCTTTTCAGCCACTCTAATCCATTAAATCCTAGTTGGGGGCCCATCGCACGCTGGGGTTTAAAGCAGTCTGTTGGCTTTTCTAGATGGATTCTGTGGGCGATACACATTCCAGAGCTGGGGCTGACAAACTCCATCTCAATGTGTATCCGGAATTGACACACTTCATAATTTACAGCTCTTTAATCATTGCCTCTGAATGCCACTCCAGAGCCATTCCCCTGCAGCTGAGCTCACTTTGTATCTCCTGTGCAGTGTGAGTGTTCGCTGGCAAAGCAGAAATGCACCAGGGGCTGATCTCAGCTGAAACCCACACCCCAGGACAGCCACCAGTGACCTGGGCCGTGGAGAGGTAAACCCTATCAGATCAAATTCTTACGTGGTATATTGTCAGCAAAGAACGCTGTCGAGCAAATTAATCCCTCCTCTCCTTGGTTTTGCATCTCAACCTCCCCAGGTTGGCACTTGTGACAAAGGCACGAAAGCTGTTCTTGTGCTGCAAGTGGGAGGTGCAGACAGCGACAATCTGTGCCCTGTCTGTGGAATCGATGCCGAGACAGCTCTATTTTCACATCCAGTCACACGCCGATCGGTATTACCTTGGCATTTGTTTGCGGGGCGGCTATTGAGAAGTGGAATCGGAGTTGGGATTTAGTGGGATTAAAGGAAACAGCAGAAAAGTAACACAAGTGGTTCCTGAAGGTAGCACAGCTCGTAAGTCTGCTCGGTGAGTGTGGGAGCCATTGATGGCAAATAAGATTCATCCCAGTAACCTAATCTTTGTTTCCCTTCTCTCTGCAAAATGCTTAATGCTGGATTTTTACGCCTATAAATACTGATCTGGGTTTCCCTTCCTTTCTTCTTTGGGAACCCCAGTATTCAGGAACCGGAGCAGCAAATGTCGGGGAACCAAAGACACTCTCATGGCTATGAGAAACAGCATAGAGCAAAGCCCACAAACACTTCCCAGATTGCCAAACTTTTTTTGTAAATAGCCGGTGGCTGCCTGAATAGCAGCAAGCAGCGACAATAATAATAAATTACAGTAAATACCATGCTGCCAGAAGTGACAGCAAACCAAACCCACTGCTGTTCAGAAGTGAATTGGAGAAAATATTTCTTAATCTCTTTTTGTGTTATTCAGTCAGCCGTGATGATTTATAGTACTCCAAAGAAGTTACTGTACAGAGTTGTTTCTTAATCATCCGTCATAGCATCTTGCTATTATCTGCATGTGTCTGTGCTTCGGCAGAGGCTCCGGTGTGGTTCAATGCAGTCGTTTCGCTGGGGAAAAAACTGCTGATATGAGGTCTGAGATGGGAAAGCTGCGCTGATCCATTGCTGAGCAGTGCTTCGCGTGGAGGTGTTGCTCAGGAGATGTGTGGTTCGGGTCTTATTGGCTGTGTGGGACATTGGCACAGGCTGCTCTGGGAGGTGTTGGAGTCACCATCCCTGGAGGTTTTCAAGAGAAGTGTGGATGTGGCAAAGAGGGACATGAAGAGTGGGCATGGTGGGGGTGCGTTGATGGATGGACTGGATGATCTTAGTGGTCTTTACCAATGTTAATGGTTCTGTGCTTCCGTGATTCTATGAATAGTCCATGTTCAGTACTGTCGGGGCTCTGGGAGCTTGGGTCTGGGTTGGTACTTTCTGTGATAGGTAGGTAGGTTGGCATCCTCCTGTGCATCAGGGGGATGTAGGGAATGTCTGTGGACACGCTTATGGTAAGCATAGGAAAATAAAATGGTGGGGGATAAATGAGGCTGGGAGCACAGTATCAGTTGTGGCTGTCTTTGTCAACTTATTACTAAGATTTATACGTGACGCAGTGAGGACTGCTCAGTGACACATTTTAATTTAATTAAATTTCCTGTTGGATTGATGTCTGATCAATCAATAATGTTAATGTTTTTGCAATTTAGAGATTAAAGCTTGGATGAGCGGATATTGAAATACTCTCACATCCAGCTGCCTGGATCTTCTTCTGCATCCATTTCTCCGAAAACACGATTTGGGTTGGGATGCACCCTGGGGTTCATGGCAGCCCTGGAAGTTTTGCTACGTCCTGGCAGTGGGTACAGAGCCATGCGGCAGTGTTGCTGCTCGGGGAGACCCAATTACATAGACTGTTAGGCCAAGGTCTGTGCAAAATCCTCTCTTTCTGATGTTTAGCGTGGAAAAAGTTTGAGGAATGGGGCATTGCTGGAGCGATTCTCCCTTTTGTTCTGCTCTTCTTGTTCTGCAAAGCACTCAGAATCACAGCTTTGGAATCTAATGGCCACCAAGGTGTCCCTCTCCGTGTTCCAGATGCCATTCACAGGTCCATATTCCCACCAGAGCCCCCTGCAGCAATGAGTTAGCTGCCTTCCTGGCAGGATCCAGGTCAGGAACTGAACCCGAGCGGCTCAAATCTCCTTGCCTGCCCAGATTTCTCATGGATGAGCTAATTGTGCTCCACCCTCTTTAGGCTCTGAAGATAAAGAGATGCTGCGGCATGTCCGCAGAACGGCTTTTTTTTCTCTCACTTCGTTCACTGCCTCAAATATTTTAGTAGTGAGGTCAGGAGAGGTTCTAATGTCTCCAGGGGAGTTATTCTGCACTGACTTTTGCATGAGGCAGTGGGGTCTTACACAGCCCTTTCAAAGACTTATGACTCAAGTTAAAAAAAAAAAAAAAAAAAAAATCTACATTTTTGAACTTGTAGAAGTGTGAATCCAAATTTCATTTGAGTTGCGGCCGTGACCATTGTCTCAGTAAGTCAAGCTCATTTGTCAGCTCCTAGCACAGCAGAAGCTCGGGCTGGGAGCAGCATGAGGTGCGCAGGCTTAGCTGTCCTGCTCACAGTGCCCAGGTCTGCCGGAGCTGACAGGGTGCTACACAGGTGCTTGTATGCTGGTCGTATTCAGAGGAGCCTTAAAAGGCCTGATTTCATACCCAATTTCAATACTGGACTGTAAACGGCAGAAAATCTCTTTACCCATAAGGGAAAAAGACATTTCACCCAGAAATGTACCAAAAAGATTTAGGCAGGCTGTAGGAAGCAATGCAGCTGATTTAGGTGCAATGGCCACTTGCACTGCAAGAATCTCACTTCTGTCTTTGTTGTGAGCACAAGAGGGTTTGATAAGTGAGTTCTCCTGAGCATTGCCTTTGGGACAGCAGTGGGTATTGGAGCCATGGGGGTGTGCAGGTGGGTGTGTGGGAGTGTGTGTCTGCACACAGGGCAGAGGAGGGTGTTTCTGCTTTGGAACAGACTGAGGGAAGTGAACTACAGCTGAACAAACTTATTAGGTGGGAGCCCTGATATGTAATGCTTTCATGGCCAGCTTCCATACATGGGACTGCTGTACACTGAGGGCCCAAGTAAGATTTTTTTCTCTTGTCCTTCCTCTTCCTTCTTTCCTTCCTTCCTCTTCCTTTCTTTCCCTTCCCTCCTCCCCTTTTTCCTTCCTTCTTTTCTCTTTCCTTCTCCTCTCCTCTTCCCTCCTCTCCTTTTCTCTCCTTTCCCCTCATCTCCCCCACCTTGCCCACTGGGCATGCAAGTTTCAGCCCCAGCCAGTTTGCTGTTTGGGGGTTTTAACATGTAAGGAAGGTGGAAGTGCATGGCAAGGACACACCTTCAGTCCCATGACCACAGTCCTGCACTGAAGTCAGCTCAGACAGCATCTACAGACTTCTTCTGGGAGTTCATTTTACCTTCAAGAGTAAATTCCTATCAGAAAATAATTTATGATCGGAGAGGGCTGTCACTTACAAGCTAGTAAAAGAACTTCAGCTGCACTTTTACTGCCTTCAGCATCAAACATCCATGCTGAGGGTGGGAATGGGCCTTTTCTTGTCAATTGTGATACAGCACCATCTATAACACAACTGTGTGGGTTTCTGGCTTGCGTTCACCTGGTTTCCAGGCAGCAAGTTAGAATGCAGATTGTTTGCATTATACCACAACTTACCAACTCTGTATCAAGCCACAGTGTGTGGGGGGACAATACAGCAACACCCAGCAGCCACAGAGAGCCAAAGCATTGAGTTTGTGTTACACAGAGAGCACAGCGGGTCAAACCTTCTGCAGAGACCTATCAGGTCTGAAGGAAAAGCACATGCTCTTAATCTCTGTATTCAGGTGCTGTACGTTGTGCCCTGGAATTCATTGCATTTGTGTTTTTGCCCTCAAAAATGAAGTTGGGAGGAGCTGCATGCCCTCCCATCCCCATGCAGCTGCTGTAACACCCAGCTCCGTGCTAAGCTGTGTTTTTTGCTTGTTATGCCTTCAAAACCCAGAAGAGATGAAAGTGAAAATGGATCCATGGGGAAAGCCTCAGCGCAGTAATCTGCAGGTCCTGCTAAGAAATGCTCAAAAGAGGCAAGCTTGGATGGGTGGGTTGGAACGGGGACCTAAAACTGTGATCTAGATGATGGAGAAAAATTGCTTAGAAAGAAATGCTCTTGTTTCTACACACATGCAAGAGGCCTGGGCTTCCTAAGTGGAAGGGGAATAGAGGAAAGTAGAGATATGGGTTATTCTTTCCATGTATATTTTTAATTATGGCCCATATATCATTCCTAGCATTGCCTTGAGCAAAGAAAGATAAAACAGCAGAAGCAATAGCAAGGTTTTCACACATGTAGCCAGTCTCAAAATCAATGAAAGTGAGGTATCTAAATACCTTTAAAAACCTGACCACTAATCCCCCAGGGGCCCTTTGGATATCACAACCTTAAATCCTTGTGGACGTCTCCTGATGTTGCTCAGGAGCATGAAGTCAGGGCAGCGTTCGATTATCATGGGAAGGGCTGAAGAAAGGTTCCTGTTAAGGTTGCCCGACTTAAAGCTGTGAGCTCTCATTGCTCCTCATCTCTTTGGTCATAAGGAGCATTCAGCTCCTTGCCAGCAGCTAATGAGAGGAATTTGGTGACTGTCCACCAATGCGTTTTGGTAAGAGAGGAGGAACAAAGGACTTTTTTCCTTTTTCTTTTCTTTTTTTTTATTTGCACGCAAATAGAATCAATAAATATTCAGGCAAATTAAAAACCACTTTCCACTGAGGATGAGGGAATCCATGCAGATGAGGGCTCTCCCCTGGACTCTCCCTCCTCTGCCAGCCCTATGACTTGAGCTGTGCAAAAGAGGAGCTATCCCAAGGTGAGGGTACACGAGTGACTTGCTTAGCCAAGGTGACTCCTCTCATCTGTTACATATCACAGGGTTATAAATAACATAGCATCCTGCGTCTGATCAGGCCTGGGAGGCTGGCAGCCCCCTCCCTCCTTCGGGATGCTGGAACAATCACCAGCCAGCAAGCACTTTGGTGTGTGCTGCAGAGATGGGCTTGTGCTCCGCTCCCCTTTAATTAGAGTTTATTGGCAAAGCAGCCCCATTTCTCTGCTCCCAGAAAATCGAGGCTGTCAAGGCCTAATTCCTGGGTCCGATCAGGTATGAGCTATGTTTACTGAGTCCCTCCAGGATTAGCTGGTTGCTATCAAATTGGAGGAGCGTATTTCTATCATTGAAAACCGCTATGACAAGGTCTGTCCCCTGAGACAAACTGCCTATTCCGGGGAGGCTTTAAATAGGAGCAATAATGGTAGTGAGCAGCACTGAGTTGAATAATTAGATTGTTCTTCATAAATCCTCGAGCGAGGACTTCCAAGCAGGTCCATTATGTGTGTCGTATGTTAGCACTGAGCTTTATGTGGTGTGGACACTGCTCGGCACGGGGCGGCGGTGACGGGTGAGTAAATCAGCAGCCAGGGACCGCGAGACAGCTCCTTCCCTCCTGGCTTTCCCCATGGAGATCATCTGCTCACAAACACAAACACCCATCCTATTTATTTTATTACTCGAAGAGTTTTCGAGAGGACTATCTAGAGTGATCTTTGAATATTTATGTTTTGTTTGTTTATATTTAGAGGCTGGAAAACACACATATTTTGTTCACGTCCCCAGACTGGTTCGTTTACTGATTCGTTTAAAACATCCTTGCAGATCCATTGAGAAATAAGTTCTCCTTCAGAGGGTTGCAGGCATATAATAGCAGCTCAGTATTATCTCCACATATCCTTGGTGGGATTTCCCCTTGCCAACTGAGAACTCAGCCTTTTTTCCCCCCCTAATCTTCCCTTCTCCCTCCTCTCCTTTCAGTTATTCAGGTTTTCTCTCTCTTTCTCCCTGTGTCAGTTACAGAAAGAAAGCTCAGATGAGCAAATGTCATTTGACTCTAATCCTGGTTGGTACTTTTTTAAATGTCTGAGAGAATCTACCAGGCAGCAGGGGTTGCAGGCACAGCCGGTGTAGCTCAGGTAGCTCCTCTGAGTGGCCCCAATGTGCTCCACTCAGTTACAGATAGGATCTCAGAGGACTTGGAAGGGACCTCTGGGGATCATCAAGTCCTCGTGTTTGTGAGAGCTGGCTGAATGCTGCTGGTAAGGAGAACAAGAAGTGTTCTTCCAACAGTGATGGTGTACACACCTAACTATTTGGTCTGCCAGGAAGTCTGGTGTCACTGTAAGTTGTATAGGAGCTGAGTGGCAAAAAAAGCCCTGACGATAACCTGAACCTCCAGCCCCATGCGCCTTGATGCACACGAGCAGTATGGTGGCTGTCTTACACTACCTGTGACCAAAGAGATGAGCAATGAGAGCACACTAATGGCTGTGGCCGTGAGTTTGGAACCATTTCCCCTTGTCCTGTCACAACAGATCCTGCTGAAGAGTTTGTCCTCCCCTTCCTTATACCCCCCATACTGAAAGCCTGCTCTCAGGTCTCCCCAGAGCCTTGGCTTGCACTGGAGCAGGGTGGGCTCTGAGCCTGCTGTGACCCAGCAGCTCAACACTACCCTCTGCCCTCCCATGGCCTCACTGCCACTCATCCTTTCTTCGTCCCCGGTTGAGAATTTCTCCAGCATCAAAACACTGTCAGGATAAACAGTGCTAAGCATTTTACGAGGCAATTTAGGTGATAATCATCAGAGTAATAGAATAATGTTATCCATATTCATTTAAAGGTGCGCTGTGCTTTCCCTTCCGATTAGCGTAAAATTCTCCTTCTTGCCAGGCTATGGCAATAAAGTGGCTGTGAGAATTTTTAAAGGCGCATTCTTCCTCACATCATGAGAGCATGAATCCGAGGAATTTCCGATTCATGAGGAGTTTGCATTCCTGGGACACAGGGCTCGAGCACAGCCCCCCTGCATGCTATGACCACAGCTCTGCTCCTGCTGCTCTGCTTGGCTGAGCATTGCCTGGAGCATGGGGGGATACAGCTGTAGCTCCTCTGCTGCTGGCCCCAGAGCTTCCAGGTTCTGTTAGCTCAGCCCTGTGCTGCGATCAGGCCATGTAGACCAGAAGGTGGTTTTCAGTGCAATGCCTGGGAGTTTGCACATAACCTCATTTTGCTATCCTCTGCCTGTAGTTACGTTCTGTGAAAGTGGACTTCAGCCTTCTCACCAGGGTCTGGGCAGGTAAAACTGGTCCCAGTTGGAGACAGGGTTGAGTCAGCCCCGCTCCTTGCTGCAGCTCCTGGCTGCAAGCTGCCGCTCTGGGAAGCAGCTGGGCATGCACAAAAACTGGGCTGAGGCACCCGGGACACTTAAAGGAAATGGGAAACGTGTCTGTGGACATTAGATGATTCAGGGCTTGCTGGCAGTTGAACAGAAGTTCTCAGGATTTCAGTTTGGAACTCGGGCAGCTTTATTCCAGCCTGTTCCCACGGTGGGCACCCCTGTCGCATGATGGACTTGGCCTTGGTGCTAGGCTGGGGCACGGCACTAATGGCACCCGCCATTCTCAGGGGCACGCCATGGGGTCCAGCACAGCATGGAAACCTGGGCGCTGCAGAAGCGAGCACCAAGTAAGCTCCTTCAATCCACTGACTTCATGGTAAGGTTCAATTTTTGGAAGGTTTTGGGAGTACCTGCCTGAGCCAAGAGCTGGTTCACCACCACCTCATTTCCCTCTTGCTCCATGCATCTGCTGTCTGGTGCAGTGCCAGGCTCCTCACCGACGCGGATATCACTTATGAAAATAAAGGCAGTGTTTTTCTCATGCACCAGAAAATCCTTCTGAAGACGAGGAAATATTTGCTGTGAGAACACAAGGTGTTCTTTGCTCTCCCAAGATTACTTTGTAAGCCCACAACACATCGTTCCAGACTATGTTGGTAGATTGTCTGAATTTCCTAAAGTAGGTTTAATAAATAAAGACTCGGGGCTGAAAATGCAGCCTATTTGCAGGAGGATTTTTCATTACATTTCATGCCTATCTCAGCTTTATGAGGATATGCTGGCTTAACTCCTTTCTGACGCTGTTTCTTAATACAACCAGACTTTCTAGATTAGTAGAGGTATACGAAACAAAAACCTGGCATTAGATTTGCGGAATGTCTGTTACTTACACTAGATAGTAGTTAGACAGTAATCCAAGACAAAAGAAATTCGCTGTCACAATAACAAATCCATTTTAAAATCCGTTTTCTGCAAAGCCACCAAATCAGAGCAGCAACTTCCTGGCAAATATATGATAATGTATATTTACATAGGAACCTTCACCCCCCCCCCCAAATGCAGTGGGGGCAGGATCTGGGGAGGGGAGATCCCAGGGCACAAGGGTGGGGTTGGACAGCTGTGGCAATGCTATACAAACAGACCCAGCTTTTTCCCTGATAAAGGGCTTTTTACTGAAAAAAAAGCACCAATATTTTTTACTCAACATCAATGCTTGACTTGAAGGCAGCTCGAGCTGCGCAACAATGCTTCCAACACTGATTTATGTATTAAATGCAGCTGATCTGCTATTTTCATTATCTTGACGTGTTTTTGATGTTTGATTTTCATACGAGCAAGCAGCCAGGCAGCCCTGGGAGCGGTTTTGAGCACATGCATGTGCTTGCATGTCTCCACAAGTGGTACATGGGTGCACAGCGTGAGGCAGGGCTGTGCACAGTGCCGGTGGGATGGGATGCGATGGAGCCGGGGAGATCCTGCTGCATTTCTCTGTGTTTTCTGTGAGAACTTTGCTGCCTTATCTGTGGAAAATCGATCCATACAGTCTCTGTAGAGACCTACATCAAATATTAATTTTGCCTATTTGTTCAATGTAATTAGCAGGTGTGATTAATCAATTAATCAATCTGGGATTCCTATCTATGCGGCAGCTTGCTACGACGAGCAGCATCCCCTCCTCGCTCTCCTCCTGTGCCAGAGTCCCCACCCCATGTCCAGCTTTGGGGTGAGCTGTGGGGCTGGGATACCCTCCCTGGCTCTAGGAGGGGGAAACTGGCTCTAGGTGGTGTCACAGATGGATGAGTTTTGTATGGCTCCTGCTGACCCTCCCAGCCCAGTTTTGCAGGCTAAATTGTGAGAAGTTCACACAAACCTCAAGTCCTTTGGACACATGGAAATGCCAAGTAGAGTTCAAGGTGAATGCTTAGAAATGCTGGACCCAGAGGCTCTGGCTGAACCCAGCCCCATACACAGGGACCCAAAGGCAGTCTACAATGAGGTTGTATGCATTTGCAGAGGGTCTGGATTGCACAGAGGATGCGCTGAGGTTCGTCGCTGCCTGAGTCTTCTTTTAACCGCTGCCCCTTTTTGGTTCCACGTTCTGGATCATCTCCATTACATTGTGCCTATTTTTCCCTGTTTTTCCCCTGCTCTTGGGCACCCTGTTATCTCGGGCCTTGCCCACCATTGCCCTGTAGAACCCAGAGCGAGCCACAGCTCTGCCCAGACAAGGTGCTAACACATTCAGGAGTCGCTACATCCATACTGTTTGCTGACATCCTTAAATCCTCTCCTTGTTCTGACACCTTTTAGTTCTGCAGACCCCATCACATCATATATATTCCTCTGGCCATCCTGACCTTGCCCTGCCTTAAGGGAGGGCACTTTTTTTTCCCCATTTGTTGGGCTCATTGGGCCTGATTTCATTCCTGTACATTGTATGCTTTGCTGACCCGGGAAGATTTTATGTTCCACAAATGCCCCCCAGAAGATAGACTGGCCTTGGTTTCCGTGTGATTTTTGGATTAGAACCACCTGGGGTAGCACTTTCCTCAGAACAGTTTTTCTACAGAATAAAAAGTATGAGTCTCCATCCGATGCCTTGAACTGTCATCGTAATAACCTCAAATATAGCTGTCTTCACCACATCACCGTCCTCCTCTCTGACCCATAAAGTTTTACCATTACAACCTGCCCTTAATCACCTAACCATTTCCTTAGTCTTTCAAGGACAATGGTTTTTATGCCATACTTGCTAACCTTACATATTAGTCTACCATCCTGGGCTGCGTTTAAATGACTTTTCTGAAATCTATGTGGATTAGCTCCACTGCTTCGCCCCTGCCTGTTTTTCACTTTAGCTCCTTAAAACAAATTCTGTCGGATTTGTCAGACAAGATTTACCCTTTATGAAGCTGGGCAGATCCGTTTTTATCAGTTCATATTTCTCCAGATGTTGGGTGATCTCATCCCTGCTAACATGGCTAAAACCCAGCCTCTGATTCAAATTACACTGCAGGGCTGGGGCCAGATTCTCAGCTGGTGGGAATAAGTGCACGTGCATTTTACATGCACTTGTACCAGCTGATAACCTACTGCCAATATTTCTTGGCTTCTTCCTGTCTCTTGTCATGGATGCTCAAATATGTTTGCTTCATATCAGCTTCTCTTATCCTCTTCTTATCTCCAAGGAGAGAACCCAAACCTGTTATTGGGCACTTTATCTATCCTGCTCTGCTGTGAGGTGGCTCAGGTTCCATCACGCCCTCCACATGCAGCTCTGTTCCTTCCTCAGCAGTGTCACCTTGCTTTGGTGGTTGCCAATGACCTGAACTGTTCCCTCCTTTGCTTTTGCAGGGCGCTTTGCCTCTGTGCCTGTTCTTGCATCTCTGGTCCCATGAGGGTCAGCTAGCCAAAATCATTCCGTTTCCATTATTCTGCCCTTTCTCCCCATGTTATTAAGCTCTCTAAGCTCTCTCTTCCATCTCTCAGTAGCCCAGTGGCCTCTCTGCTAATCTCATCTTCTTTACCTGCGTAAAAGAAATCTTTTATTGTTTATATTCACCCCATAGGCAATTCTTCTCTCTCTGTCATATTTGCTTTCCTAATCAGCTTTTTACATCTTTTCAGCTTTGCTTTATAATCCCTTTCATCCCCTTAATATTTGCCTTCTTACACATGTCACCTGCCTCTTTCCTCTCCCTGATAGCTTTTATGACTTCCTCAGCCATCAGCCTCCATCGGAAGCGCAGCTCACCCATCCCTGCTTGACAGAGATGTTTCCAAGTGCTGCACTCATTTCCTGAGTGCGAGCTGCTGCACGCAGCGAGGGCTCAGTGAATAGACACCAATGCCTCTTCTGTTGACTCTCATTTCTTTCTTGCTGCTGTTTGCTCTCGAGCAAATGGCAGTATTCTCACATGCATTCTTTGCTCTGAATTGCTACTAAGTAGCTCCGTGACTTTTTTTTTTTCCTCTGTAGCAGAGAGTGCCACAGATCCATGGAAAACGGGGGATTTTTGTTTTACAGGAAGGACACAACAAGTCCTCAGCATAGCGCTGAAATGTCCCTTACCATCAATCTGCTGTAGGGAACCTGCTTTAGCAGGGGGTTGGACTTGATGACCTCCACAGGTCCCTTCTAAGCCCTACAGTTCTGTGATTCAGCGATGAACACACCTCAAACTCCTCCCAGAAAGTCAGCGATGGTGGATTAAGTGCAGGAACCCAAGTGACGTGGAGCTGAGGGACATCCCTGAGGTCCTCCAGCAGGCCAATGCCACAGAAGGAAGCTGGGACCCCTCTGCTACCTATGTTGCGTCCCCTGACCAGGATCATAGAATCATAGCATCACAGAATCATTCATGTTAGAAAAGACCACTGAGATCATCTAGCCCAACCATCAACCCACCCCCACCGTGCCCACTAAACATCATCCCACCACAGCAGCACCAGTGAGAACATGGGATCATTACTCACTGGGCTGTATTTGTTCCAGTGCTAGGTGACGAGATGCAAATTGCACAGTCAGATGCACAATTTCAAACCCTCTGTGAGCAGCTACTCAAATAGTTCTATATTCTGATCTAAAGCCACAGGAAAAGTGCAAAGGGTTCACACATTCATTGAGATTGGAATTCCCAGGAATTTCTTCCCAAACAGCTATTCTCCATTTCAGTGTACAAATATATGTATAGTTCCACATACACATATATGTATTTGTTTGAAGCACTGCAAGCTCCAGTCTCTGTTACAGGTCCCCATCTCTGTTGCCACCTCCCAGCCCAGCACATCCCCAGCCTCAGCAGGGCAGCAAAGCAGAGGTTTTAATATATATTCAAAAGCAAGTGTTGGCACAAAGGCAGAATGAAGGGAGAGTGCAAGAAACCACACATCTTTGTTCTTCCCAATGCTCCTTCCCCCACTTAGTGGTGATTAGGGCTGGGTAAAAACTTCTTCGTGCTATTTGTGTCTCTGACAGAGCTTTCTCCCTGTGTTTTCAGGCTTTCTCACAAAAGGAAACACTCCCAGGTTCATAAAGCCTTAAGATTTAGAAACCTTAACCTGTTTTTGCATATTTTTTTTCTTTATTGGCCTTCTTAAG
Source organism: Bambusicola thoracicus (assembly GCA_002909625.1). Taxonomy (NCBI): domain Eukaryota; kingdom Metazoa; phylum Chordata; class Aves; order Galliformes; family Phasianidae; genus Bambusicola; species Bambusicola thoracicus. The sequence goes on along the minus strand of PPHD01001676.1, from coordinate 18,844 downwards.
TTCTTCAACAAAACTGTGTTAAAGCAGAAAGCTATTTCCATCCAATCCCCTTTGCTGCACAGTTCCTCTCCTTCATCATTCAGTAGTGATGTAACTATACAAGAGGGCTTGTGTACAAGAAAAGACAAAGCTGAAGGCTTAAATCAGCATTGCTAACGTGATGAAAGGAACAAAGGACGATGCAGCTATGCCCTGATCCTGCACATACTTCTGCACATGGATAACTTCACTGCCAGGAGTATTTCTGCTCGCAGTAATTGTATGCTAAAGCGTCAGCAGACTTTAAGTCACAGGCACTGATTTAAGCTCTGCCAGAGCCGGTGCACAAACTCTGCCACATTTCAGCAGGGACTTTGCCAGTGCTTACTTAGGGAAGCATTTCAGCACTGCTGAGTTTACTTGCAACTTAATCCTGAGCACGCATAGGCTTTCCCGAGCTGGGAGCACACGCGGCTGCTACTCGGCGTGACAGTGATTGATGACTTGATTCATTGGGGTTCTGTAAAATTACCTCTCACGGGCACTGCCAGGTGGATCATTACAGCACAGCTCGGCACTGCCAGCAGCGGGATGGGATGCCCAGCAGGGATGCACCAGGATGCACGAGGATGCACAGGGCTGCTGCCCATAGCCCTGCGTAGCTGTTCACCTCCCTGTTTTGTCCCTGTCTTCTCCAGATTCAGTGTCTCTGCTGAAGGAATCTTCCAGAGATGACACTGCCGTGCCAGACAGGCATTTTTTCAGCCCTGCAGGGGACATCTCTGCACTTCAATTAATCCCTTAATTGAGCTATTTGCAGGGGAACACTCGAGGGAGCAGAACGCCTATTTCCTCACAGTTGAACTATCACCAAACCTAAACACTTAGTTTGTCCCTTAAATAGGAGCAAATATATAGTGTCGTCACAAATGTTGTCACAGTGTATTTCCTGTCATGGTAATGGTAGTAAAATCAAGCTGTGGTATCAAGTATATTCAATTATAATTGAGTTTTGGTCCCATGGTAAAATATATATATATGTATTTTTAGTCAAAACAGCATGCATTTCCTTCAACTACCACTGCAGCCGGGGGCTAGGTGGGTTTTCAGCCAGATGCTGAGCTCTGAAGGCATCCCAAAGACTAATTGTCTTTACAACAGACTTCAGCTGGCAGTGAGAGCTGCTGCACCAGGCAAGAGGTGTGTGAGGCTGGTGTCTGGCCTAATTTTCCTCCTCTGACTCCCGGTTCAAATAAAGGCACTGTCATATGGGGTGAGTATCCCATGAGACTTACGTGTTATTACATCCAACTTGAAAATTAACTCTGATGCGAGTTGCACAGCACACCAATGAAAGCAACCATTAATTGTTAATATAAACTATTAATGAAACACTAGGATGAAGGTCAAAGTGCATGACTGAAACCTCCCAGCAAATGAAAGGATTATTTTGCCTCTTACTGAGCATAATTATTATCTGAATTTCATTGGCTTTCTGATCAAACCACTTCCCTCTGCTCTGACCTGTTTCACCACGGCGGTAAATCTGTTCCCAAGAACTGATATTTGCTTTTCACCATCCACCTCAGTACAGCGAGACTTTTATTAGCATCCTGGCTGTCTGCAAAGAGCAGGGAGCCAGCACCCTTTCACCTTTGTTCCTATGGGAGCTTTTTCCCCTTCCAGTGGACATTACTCACAATAAATTTGCTTTGCGCTGGCTCCCTGTAAGTTGTGCTGCTTTCTGCCATATGTCCTTTACCTGTCCCAGGTCTGTGGGCACACCTGAGAGCTGCCCAGGCCTCTTCACAATAGGTATGGATCAAATCATTGGGGAGATGATGAGTTGGGCGAATACTCTGTAATGACTCTGTCAATCAGTTTTCTTTTCCTCTTGTTTGCTGCAGTGGGATCAGCCTCATTGAACCACTTACTCCCATTAGAAATCCAGTGAATGAGAAAGCCCCAGTCCTGGGGCAGAAATGCCCTGTTTGGTTTTGTTTCCTGACAAACCCTAAAAAAATGTTTTTAAGTGTGCAAGAAACCAACTCTGTCATTGCTCTGAGGAAACTTTAGACGTGCTGATCTGACTGAGGCTGTTCACAAATAACTCCTCTGTGGTGTTCCCTGGCCTAGAAGCTCACNGTGAATGAGAAAGCCCCAGTCCTGGGGCAGAAATGCCCTGTTTGGTTTTGTTTCCTGACAAACCCTAAAAAAATGTTTTTAAGTGTGCAAGAAACCAACTCTGTCATTGCTCTGAGGAAACTTTAGACGTGCTGATCTGACTGAGGCTGTTCACAAATAACTCCTCTGTGGTGTTCCCTGGCCTAGAAGCTCACTGTTGCAGCCCCTGCCTGAGTTGCAGGTGATCTTGGAGGTGTCACCCCACTGCAGAGGGATTC
>PPHD01001676.1:2172-16433 GCA_002909625.1 Bambusicola thoracicus | reverse complement strand
TGTTGCAGCCCCTGCCTGAGTTGCAGGTGATCTTGGAGGTGTCACCCCACTGCAGAGGGATTCACTGGTGAAGTTTAAACTCTTTTATTCAAGTGTCCCTAGTAGGGATTTGTTGAGGTGTTGATGGTTAGGTTGGTGAGGTGGTAATCCAGAAATGTGGAGGTGTGGCACTGAGGGCCATGGTTCGCGGGCCCTTATGGTTCGATGGGTTGATAGTTGGGCTGGATGGTCTTGCTGGTCTTTTCCAACCTTAGTGATACTATGATTCTTTGCCATCAGCTGGGCCTGCTGCCCTAATTAGTAAGTGATAATATGCCAATGGGCAGCTTGGAATCTTATGCACGTTTCTGTTTGCAGGTTGTCTGTAGAGCTGTCTAATTTTCCAGGAGGAGCACGACACATCTGCACGGATCTTTCTCGTTTTGGTTACTTTTCCTTTTTTTTTTTTTTCCCTTTGTATCCTCTTTAGTTTCCGTTTCTGCAAAGTGAGACGACAACCCTTGGGTTGCCTTTACCAGGGGAAAACACCGTGCAGTTTCTGTTAGCACGGGTATGTGTAAGTCACTACCTTGAAGGCAGGTTCTCGTGTGTTAAGGTATGCCAGGCCGTGACAAGCTGAAATCTCAGCTGAAGAGCGCTGTCAGATCTGTTCTCTCATCCATGCCCTCCCCGCGCTCAGACACTGACCTTCCCATCAGATAAGCAGCACGGATCCCGGCCCTGCGTTCCCTCTGCAGTCTCAGCTCATTAAAAATTCATTGCCTAAAGTGAATCTATTCTGTTGCTGCCGAAGTGTTATTTACCTCAGCCCGGATTTCCTCAGGTTCTGACAATTAAAGGGGTCCAAGGAGAGGGCTGAGTCACGGGATTAGGGCTTGGGCAATAGCTCTCCCGGAGCAAGAGACGATCATGTAAAGCCATAATTTCCCAGCTGCGTTTTGGTTCCCCTTCAGTGCTTCATTAAAGGTGGTGACTCAACAGAAAGGACGGAGGCGCAGGTTAACAAGAATCCCTCCTTTTGTGGGATTAGAGCCTTGCATAGCGAGGCTCTTTCAAAGGCAGGAGATGTTGTCAAGCATCATTAGGAAGCCGTTTTAAACAAGAGTCATAAAGCACCCTTTGCGGTCAAACGAATTTATTAGAGAGGCGAGTGAGTGGAGGCGAGCGCTGTAGGAGAGAAAGGGATGAACAATTTGCACGGCGTTGATAACAAAGCTCTTCTCCAGATTCAGAGTGCTACCATTAGAACAGCTTAAAAGGATTTTGCAAAAAAAATTCCAGGGTGTTCTGGGTGAAAGCCACAAGTTTGGGTGGACAACGGGTACCTCTGGAACTCAGGCTTTCTGCGCAGGTTAACTGGTTCCCAGCCTCACGGTAATTCCTCCCAACAAGTGGGAAGCAGCTGGCCTCTCGTTGCGCCCCAGTGATCCTGAAAGCCCCCACGAGCCCACCTCAGACTGCCGCCCACAAAGGCCCCGGCAGCTGGGGGACAGACTGGGGCCTGGCTCGGAGCTGTGCTCACGGGCGCATCTTCCTTCAGGAAGAGAAAGTGTCTCAGCGATGTCTTCAGCGATTTCTGGGAGCGTTCTGTAGCAAAGCATAGCTGGAAGGGCTGTGGGAGAGACCTCACACTTTTTCTGGTCTTTGATATGTTCTGGTTTTGGAAAGGGGCAGAAACCCAAACTTCTTGGGTTTGGTGGAGGGGGAATAGAGGAAGAGAGGGGAATGAAAAAGGAGGGGATGAATAAAAGCAGCCTGTTTGGAAGTAGGTGAGCAGCTTTATTATGCAGTTAGCATGATGGACTATGTCCTGTGTTTGTTTATTGAACCAACAGTGTAAACCTAAACGACCAGTAGTTCAAATCTCAACCAGCCGTAGTGAAGATAGAGGAATGCCAGACACTGATCATCCGGACAGCACCATCATGGGCAGGAAGATTTTTCTCTCAAGATTCTTTAGAAATATGCAGAAAAATTACACTTTCTGTCTGCATTCACTCGGGCCACACAAGCCCTTGGCGCTGGTGTGAGCTCATCCAAAGAGCCTCACAGCTCCTGCCTGCACGTCCGCCTTTCTGCACAGAGGGAGCACCAAGGCTGGCAGCAGGAGGACAGAGCAGGAGTTGAATGGACTGTTATTTTTGGAGTGGTTTCCTGTGCTCTGTTTGAAGGGTTCTTGCTCGGGCATGTTTGGAAAGGAGTGATGCTTTCATTGCACGGAGCTTGCAGGAGAGAGGAGCCATGGACAAAGGCGTGGGTATTTATGCTGTCTCTTTAGTGATTAAAGGATAACTGTTCACCACACTGAAAAAGTGAAAAACACTGGCTAGGAGTACATCTCCTGGCTAGGAAGGCTTTTTTTTTCTTTCTTTCTTTCTTTTTTTTTTTTTAATTTGGTGTTCAATTATTCATACACACTAGCTGGCTTGCAGACAAAGCTGCAGCTCTCCCTTGCTTCTGATGCAGTGTGGGGCACCGGGGGCTGGGAGTGCTGTGCCCAGCACTGGGATGCTCCCATCCAGCCAGCACAGTGGATTCCCAGGCAGCTGCTCTCAACACCAAGGGCACCCTTGTCTCAGCAGAGGGGAAAAGTGCACGCTCTTGCACACACTGCCCTGGCAGAGCAAGGGAGGGGACCCGAAGCATTGTCTGGATATAATTTAGGCACTATAAACACAGGCAGCAAGAGGTCATGCTTTCTATTCTCATTTTACCCCCTGCAACGTCTCTGCTAACTGGTGCATACAACTTGAACTCTTGTAAAAATTAGCAGAGAGCACAGTCCTGGTGACAGAAAGCTGAACTTCTCCAACAGCAGGCTCGAAATTCACTGTGTGCACTGAATCCACTTAAACTTTAAAGAGACAGCCTGCTTTCTACTCTTTGCTTGTGAAAGGCTGCAGTACTAATTAAGAGCAAATGGCTTAATCTGGTTGCATTAGGACAGGAGAGCCCATCACCTGTGTGGGGTCTAGAAGTGCAGAACCTCCAGGGCTGCACAATCCATCCCCCTCACACCCAGGTCAGTGCCCAGCCTGTGCCAACAGGTAGCAAAGCAGTGGTCATGATATTTGTGTCAACTCAATGTATAATGACACACATTTCACTAGGGCCACATCAGCAGTGTGCACTGTGTGAGCATTACTGAAGGACCCCACTGTCTCACGGCGAAGTGTTGAAAAATATAGGGTTCAAACCCCAAGGTTTAGCCAAATCCACAACATCCTGAAAGATCCTGGCTCTCCCAGGGGAGAACAAAATGAACTCGTGGCTCCTTTGTCCATAGAGACCCTTTTTTTGTTGTTTTTTTTTCTGATGATCCTATCAACTTACACTTGTGATTTCATATGACCTCTGCATAACAGAAATGCACTTCTTTCTTTTTTTTTTTCCCTTTTCCCCAAGTTTACATTTGCACGCAAGGATGTGTAACAACACAGAGAATTGATTTCTTCCCCTGTATTATCTTTGGATAACATGCATACCATCTTTGCTAGCTAACAAAGAAATAGGAAACCTCTCTTCTTTTGCTTCAGGATACCCATATGACACCCTGTTCCTGTATTTACTCTAAAGCAGCTGGGCATTGATAGCAAATCAACTGAAAGCCATAGAAGAAGCCCATACCCATTTTCCTCCCCACCGCGTGCGAGGAGAATGAGCACAATGTGCCTTTTTTTAGCAAGATTTTTACTGAGTTATATAATATGTTAATGTTTTTAAATTTAAGTCAGCTGAGGGAAGGCCACATTTTTCCTGCTGCTGACCGGAAAAGAATGGTGAATAGAGAAAATTCAGGTTGCTGCAGCTTTAGCCTGCCTCACTGCTATGCTCTTCGTAGCAAAAGTCCAACAAACACTGATAATGCTTTACATCAATAAGCATTAGTGTGAAACAAGGAGCTGGTGTGAGTGGGTGGAGTGGGATGGAGTGGTTGGGTGCAGCTTTAATCAGCGTCAGCTGTTGAGCACAAGTGGCTCTCGTTAAGAGGCAGCATATGGGAGCTCCTTTCACTTCCAGGGTGTGCATTTTGGAGGTTGAGGAGGGGAAGGAGAGATTTTTCTGGGTAAATTGTTCTATGTAAGTCTGACTCTTTTTATTTATAGCCATGTGTTTGGGTGTTATTGCTGGTGTGCAGTGTGCTCAGCACCTCTGTCTCCTGACGCTGAAGGCCTGGGACACCTTCATGGTTCCCTACAGGCAGCCAGCAGAGGGGTGCTTTTAGGTGTTGCTGTTGTACAAGTTCTCCAGCCCTCCTCCCTGAGAGATGGGGGAAACTCAGCACCTCTTGGGGTAATGGCAGAAAGGACTTAAGGGGACCACTGCAGATCTGGTCTCAGCAGCTTCCCAACTCACCTGGTCCAGAAGGATTGACATCATTTGACTGTTTATTCACTGAGAATCAGAAGACTCCAAAGGTAAGAGGCTGGGCAATCTTAAAAGCTCTTGTTTTGGTGTACTTGGAACTTGCTTGCTTGCTGCTTCTAGAAGAGAAAACTTCCAAATCAGAAGGTGTCTTCCCAACAGTTTTCTTGGTGAGGAAGTTTGTTGGTTTCCAGTCTTGTGTGACAAATTGAGTATGATGACAAAGGTGGAGAAGTGTGCCTGAAGGGGGAAGGTCCCCAGAGCAGCCATGGTGGCCAAAACTCTGTGTGCTTTCTGTTGTGTGCAGCTGTGTAGGGGTAGTTTTTTGGCTATTCCTTTCTCTGTGTAATGGCAGAGACCATTGAACTGCTCTTTTTTTTTTTTTTTGCTGTGGAAGGGTTTATGAAATGGCAGTGCTGCTTGTGCTGAGGAGCATGTGGCATAGCTCCAGTCTGTAGTGCAGTGGCATGGGCACTGCTGGGGTTGGGCTGGCTCAGCCCAGCTTTACTGCTTGGATGTGTTTTCCTCTTTCTCTGTATAGAATGGATTTTTTTCCAGGGCTCTGGTGACTAAGCTGAAGTACCTGAGTTTGGCACCCAGCTGTTTTACACAACACCTGCGGCACAATGTTGAACATCTCGAGTGCTGCCCTCTGCACCTCTTAGCAGAGGAAGTATTAATTTTAATGGGCAGGAGGCAATGAAATAATAAATACGTCTTCATTTATTTGAGTGCTGCAGCATCCTAATGAAGCTTAACAATGTTAGAAAGCACTGAACGTGGACCAAATCAGATGCTTTGGCAATTTCAATACTTCTTTTTAATAAACCTGAAGCCTTTCCCTTTTAAATGTCTTTCCAGGAAGACTGAAGTCAGATAGTGTTATTAACACTGTAAAATGGAGATGGGGGGGGGGGAAACTACTTTAGGGAGTTTGTATAAACTCCTTTTCTAATGACTCCTTGCTTATTACTCTGCCTGTTATTTATGGTCCGCTCTTAGAATTCTGTATTAAGTTTCCCTTTTCATATCTGCACTCCCACTTTGGGGGTCACTGTGTATAGGTACCCCATGACGCCTCTAAATGCGTTGACTCCCACAGTTGTTATTCTTTTCATTCCAAAAGAATCCACAGCACAGGTAATATTTTTTTTCTTATTTTTCTCCATTTAGTACCTTTTAAATGGCAACTTGGTGACAGTATCTGCTTCAAACTTCCCAGAGCTCTGCTATAAAGCAGAGGCAGCCTGTTACTGCTATAGACTTTGTGTTGAGGCAGTTTGCTTCGAGAGGCTGTGCGGACATATATGCACGATGTCTGATGATCAGAAACTCTCTCCCCCATTTGTAGAGCCTCAGAGTGTTGTCCGTTAGTAATACGTTGTGGGAGCAGCGCGAAGCATTGCACTGTGCTTAGAACCCTGTAGTGTTTGTAGTGATCTTTGTGCTTCTTTATTGTTTTTCTTTCTTTTTTTAAATGTATGAAAAGCAAAGGCAGTGGCATGCATAGTTTTCATTTCCTGATAATTGTAGGAGGCAGTTACCAGAGGTGAATGAAGTGAGCTGCGCTTCAAATGCTCATTTTCTGTTCCGATACAATCTTTCCTAGTATTAAGACAGGGGCACTGCTGTATTAAATGCTAACAGCATAGAGGGAGAAAGTACAATCCTCAGGGCTGATAACGAGTGGGGAGTTTGTGTCATGTGTGTCACAGTGAGTGTCAAAGGAGAAAATAAATGCTGCTTAGCAGGAGTTACTGTGCTGTGTTGCAAGTGCATTGAGTAAGTGATGGAGGGAGGTGATGTTATTTGAAGCTCTGCTGCTAGAGGTTACACCTTCCTTCAATGCTTCTGAGTTTCTCTTGTGTTTGCTTTCCACCTGAGCACCTCTCTGCCTCCCACATATAGGAGGAGGCAGAAGCTGAGGCACTGTATGTGGCTGTGGAAATCAGAACTGCCCAAACACTGTTATCGAAGCTCAGCTCTAAGAACTTGAAAGCTCACCTGGAAGTTGTCTTGTTCTGCATGGCCCAGATGTGGGATTGCTGGGCGTTAACACCTACATTTGTGTCCTGCACTTGCTTTTAGCTTTTTTTCCTCCAGTAAAAGAATCAGAAAGCAGGAAAGCTGGTATGCTTTGGTTAGCAACAGTGCAGGGTTTCTGCTTTACACCACGGCCTGCAGAGCGGCCTCTGCCTCCCCTTCTGCCACTCTCCTTATTAAAACTTGCACATTTTCTGTAAAATAACGCTTTGTTAGCCATCGAAGAACTCTGATCCACATCTATAAGCTGTGCAGCTGGATGATCAATTTTATGGATTGCTTTCAAGAGCCTCTGTCTGAATGATCACAAAGTGCCATGCTCTTCTCCACGTCTGCAGTACCTTGCTGGACTGATACCACTCTCTCAGTATCTCTGTACTTTTCTCTTTTTAATGATGTGATGTGCCTTTTTTTTTTGTGAAGGAAAAGACCAAACCTGTTCAAATTGGAGGTAATTGATTGTATCTTTCAAATGAGCTGACTTGTTTGTACACAAGGGAAGCGTGTTTAGCATGATCTTTTCAAGTGAATAGTTGTTGGGCCACATAAGACGGGACAGGCCGATGCCTAAGGATGTTTCCTTTGTGCTGTGAGTGATGCTACAGAGTTATGGCACCTGATGTCAGTGCTGCACTGGGAACGATGGGCAGGCCTTGATGCTTCCAGCACTTCAGTGCAGTGCTTTTTGTGAGAACTGTGGACTCGACGCTTAAGTGTACCTCAGAATAATTACTGTTTATCAGGCTTGTTGCAGTTTGTGGTGTTAGCTAGCTATAATCTCCTGTCTCATGGGTGTGGGTGGTGTGATCTGCCACTGATATGTGGTGTTCAGAAGACAGGTGAGGGGACTAGTAACTGTTCTAGTATGGCAGAATACTGCCAGAGGTGGAGGAAGATGCTGCTAGGGAGGGAGACAGAGTGATGAGGGACTGAACATCTGGGTCAGACACACAGCAATAGATGGAGGTGGTCCCTTTCTCCCCAGGTCATTGCCCTTTGCCAGTAGCCACCTGTGGGAGCAGGCACTGAGGGCTGCAGCCCAACCAAGGACTCTACAGATTTTTTTTTCGCTTCCTCTTGTTCATTGTTTTCACTAAATCTCCTTACAGTGCTGGTCCCAATGTAAGTGAAAGGTGAAGGCTTGTGACACTGAAAGCCAGAGCAGCATGCTGGCAAAATGCTGTGATAAGCTGCTTCCTTCCTCTGAAACATACAGGAGCTGGGGCAGGGCAGAGCCTGGGGCATATGGCTGGGAACACTGCCTATGCCTAGAATCACAGAGTCATTGAATGGCTTAGGTTGGGAGGGATGCTAAAGATGACCTAGGTCCAAACTCCTGCTGTGGGCTGGTTGTCACCCACCAGGTCAGGCTGCCCAGGGCCCATTGAGCCTGGTCTCGAAAGCCTCCAGGGATGGGGCATCCACAGCTTCTCTGGGCAGTCTGAATAGGGAATTTCTTCTTAGTGTCTAATCTAAATCTCCCCTCTCTTTGAGTTTAAAGTTGTTCTTCTTTGTCCTAATGCCATTAGACTGTGTAAGCCATCCTAGGGTGCCACCTGGCTCGTGGGTTCCTCTTCATCCCAAAACTTGCATGCTCCCTGGAGGAGTACTGCTGAGAAAGATTGAACTTCATCAATGCAGATTGTATAGTTCTCATTTATATATCATAAAAGAGGTGGGTAGCTCATCTTGATCCTTTAATTAGTTGCTTGTCTTCCTGTACCTCATTTGTCTCAGGCAGTGAATAGAAGTGAGAAGCTCCCCATGTGCTGTGTCCGTCCCATGGTGCTGCTCTCGGTGCCTCTGCTGCAGACACGGTAGTTTGACACCTTCCTATTGTGCAGGGAACAGCCCTCTGTGTGTTTGTTCAGGATATAAGAATATGAAAAATTGCTGATCGTAGATCATCTCCATAAATCTCACAGACAGTAAGTCATAAAACCTTGTGTCCTTACATATGGCAGTAGCCCAGGGACAGCTTTACCAGATGTGAGCAACCACCTCTGGAAAAGAAAAAAAATAAATAAATAAAATAAATGGTTTCAGTTGGAAAACTTCTGGTGCTGTTCCCAGTGCCTGGAGCGGAGGCTGTGGCTGGGGAAGGCATCTTCCTCCCAGCATCCTCCTGTTGCCTCCATGCCAGGCTGGAATGGTGCTCTCAGAGGCAGCTTAAAGCAAAGGTAACTAAGTTATGGTCTGGAAGCTGCCTGCTGTCAATAAGCGAGGCCTGGTTAGCTCTTTCCTCCTCTGGTTTGCATATCTATCAAGCAAAATTAGAGGAGACACAGGAAGGAGTCTTATTGTCTAATAACTGTGCCAAGCTGTTACATCTCTCAGCTCATGAATATAACCAAAGTGCTTTGGAAACTGCATGCAGAGCCTGTTGTGAAGTTGCTGGGCTTTGCTCCACATTTGCATGTGATGGCCAAGGCTGGGGTTCCCCCTTTAATGATGCACCTCTGCTTTTACTGCCATTCTCTACCCTTTGTGACTCTGTCCACAAAATAATAGAACGTAAATAGCAGCTGGTGCTTTAAAATAATTCTCTGTGGGCTGAAACTTTAGTAGAAGTGTTCTGTGACTTACCATTAAGTAAGTGTGAATGCTCCCAGCCTGAAGCATTGCAATTTTAATGCAGTGGTGGCTGCTGGCCCAACCTGCCCTAGTGCTTCCCCTCTCCTGAAACCCTGGGATGTACTGGGACAGGGATGAGGGTGAGCTCTGCAGGTGTCTGTGTTCTTCTGTTTGTTGCTTGCTCTCAGGCTGTGTATGATCCCAAACTCAGTACGTAGATGTCTTAACTTCTCTTACAAGCTATGGTCGTTCTGGACTATGTTTGTCTTTTTTATTTTTAAGCCAGATAGCTGCATCTTGCTTTTCCACTCTGAGTTCTGTCCCTTATCCTGTACTGTTCACTTAGCATTCCCAGGTAAATAAGCAGCAAACGTGGTGAATTGGTGCATCGTGGCTCAGGACTGCAAATAAAGCAGCACGGAGCAGATGGATCGGAGTGGTGGTGGTGCACGAGCTTCTTTCTACTAGCTTTCTACTTCCTCCACCAATTTTATTTCCCCTGTGCACAGGCAGCAAATTGCAGGTTGGTGTTAGAGGCCCAGATTAAAAATACATCAGCCACTGTTTAAAAAAAAAAAAACAAAAAAACAACACTGTGGCATTTGTCAAATGCAATCCGTTATCACTCAAGTACTGTTTATTGCTGGGTTAATCAGGTTGTATTTAAATCAGTAGGGCAAAGGCAAATAAACCTAATTTTTCCTCACTTTTTTTGGTTGAGAAAAAAATTTTGCATTTTTAAGGATTGTATGAATTTATTTTTGGGAAGCTGATTTGATTCAGTCCTAAGGCTTCTCAGGTGAGTTCTCAATGCGTGTTGAAGTGTTGTCAATGAGTTTTACCTGAGTTTGAGATGCAAAGGATGCCTAAAAAATAACTCCAGGCCCTGATGAACCAGGTTTTGGCAGGGGGCACAGGGCAGGAGGGAAGCATTCGTCTCACATATAATGCTTAAGCACTGACTAGCAAAAAGCATCCAGCTTTAGATCTGCATGCTTCACTATGTCAAAGTCTTTACAGATTTTCTTCCTCGAGGTGAGGTTATATCCTTCGTAGTTACAACATTTGGTAGTTACTTTAAATTATTAAAGGTATTTCATAGGGTTGTATCTCTTTGAGCATAGTTTGCAAAGAGGGCCCCTGCTTGTATTCTTAAGGTAGGTTAATGATGACTTTCCTGGTGCAATGTGTCCAGGACACTGAGGTTAATAAAACCCGTAGCTCTTCTTCATGACTATCATGGGATGTTTAATGTTCAGGAGTGTGCAAGACCTCAGCTTAATGTTCCATATGAAGAATAGCGCTGCCAAGCACTCATCATCCCTAGTGCCGGTGCAGGGATGAGTTCAGTACCTCTGAATGCAGCTGCCTGCCTTCCTGTTGGAGGGTCGAGGGGATGGGGACAGCCACCAGGCCCCCTGGCCAATGGTTTTGACCTCTGCTGAAGCCTGCTCAGAGGCAAGGCTGTGTGCAGCATGGCTGATTCACGCCGCGCTGGCCTGATGAAAGCATTTATTTGATACAATCTCTTTATTTTCCTCTTTCCGCCTTCCATGCCACCCCCATACGAGAAGGGGAAGGAATGCTTTTTGGGGGAGTGGGGAGTAATGAAAGGCTCATATGGGAGAGTTTTCTGGTGAAAGCTCTCCAAAACAAAGGCAGAAAGGGGATGGATGTGTGGGGGTTCATTTCTCCCTTCCTCTTCCCCCCTCTCTGCCCCAAGTGTTTGAGACTTTAAAATAGTCCAGCATTGTTCTGGGACTTAGTGGGCTTTTCTAGCTGTGAACATTGCAGCAAATACCACAGCAATGACAGTACAGTGTTGTCTGTATTCTCTCTGTGCTCTGGCTGGACAGGGATTTTTCATTTCATGCATCATTTACAGCCTTCTGCATTGATCTACAAAGTCAGTGCGTATTGCGAACACAAAGGAAAAGAAGAAAGGGGAGAGAGAGGCCTGAATGACAAAGTTCAGATCTGAAATCAAGCCTTAGCTCAAACTTCCCCAAAGCATTGGCTGTTCCTTATGGCCTCTCTCCTGCTATAAGGAGGGCGGTTTAAATGACAAAGATCAGAAAGAGATTTGAGCAAAGTTTTCGAGTCCCCTCAACTTGAGTGAAATTGGAATTGGGGTTGTGCTGTAATGAAGTCCCAACCCTGGGCAGGGTTTTTCTACTGCTGAGTGTTCTCTGCACATATCCATCTGCTGTGAAATGGTTGCAACAGGCAATCTGCTTTTCCTGTAAGCTAAGTCAGTGGGACTTTTCAGGGTACTAGCAGGTGTTTTTTGTGAATTCAAGCCAGCTTCTGACCCTTGTCAGTGGTAACTCCCTAAGCAGGTATCTTGCATTTCAGCACAGAGGCAACATGCTCCTTCCAAAGCAGAGCTTCTGCATCCTATTGCAGTGGGGAACATAGACACAAATGGGGAATGAAAGTGAGATTGAAAGTACAAAGGTCAGGTGAAGGGCTTAGGGGTGTTGGGCTGGAGTGACTGTGGTAAAGTGGAAGGGATGATGAGTTTCTCGTGTCTTGTTCCACTTCCAGTGGAGCCTGCATTTTTTTTTTTAAAGAGGGGTTCTTTTTATTAATAAAGTTAGGTTGGGATAGATCTAGCTTATTTGTCCCATCTGGGGGCTTTTATTGGAAAGGAAGCCCAAGCTCCAGATAAATGTTGTGATTTTTTTTTTCCCTTATTTTCCAGGTATGTTTCATGCAGAGATTGGCCAAATTTCTTTGTCTATCAGAACAGGCTTTTTCTAATTCTCTTCCCTTTTTTTTTTTCCTTGAGATAAAAGGTAGCATTTTATGCTGTTCTTTTTTTTTAAGCTCTGTCTAGGCGTGTTTCATACACATGCAATTTTGCTTTATCACAGTAACAAGCACCCTAATCTCCCCCATCTGCTTTAATGAACTACTAGTATAATCTTGTCATTTTAGTTCACCATGCCTTGCTGTTCAGTGAAGTCTCATTTCCCGTGCCAATTGCCAAAGGCCATTAGTCAGCAACAAAGCCGGCTTGCTAAAACCAACCCCAGTCGAAAGCAAGGAGGTAAAAAGTTTGTCTGGAGCTGCTCATGTGGTGGCTGGGCTGGTTTGGCAGCTTGTTGGGCCTAGCTGCCATGCCTGTGCCACCGGGGCTGAACTACCACCATGAAGGACCGAAACGTCCCCCGGGATGCAGGTGGCTCCTCGCACCTCTGCCCAGGCAGTCCTTTTTTGGTTTTCTCCTGGGATCTGTAAGCTAAGGCCAGCTGTAAGGCTTCCAAACCTCCACAAAATGGCTGTCCCCACCTACACTGCTCCCCTTCCCCAGCGGCAGGTATTGGGCAATGCGTGCTCTGTGGGTTATATATAGAAACCAGGAGTGCAGGGTGCTTTAGAAACAGCCTTATATGTCCTCTAAAGGCAAATCTCAAAGTCTGTATGATGAAGCTATGCGTGGCGTTGAGGGAATGACTTGATGGTCCAGAAAATCCTCTTGGCCTGGGCTTTGTACTGCAGTAGTGGCATGTCAACGCCTGCTGTGTGGGCCTGAAGGCAATCACAGGGACACAGAGGGGTGCTGGAAGGTGTATCTAGAGCAGCCTGGGAACAGGGGGAGTATGTTGGTGCTGTGTGAGATGCTTCCTCTGGTCCTGAGTTCTCAGCATCTGCAATGTTTCTGCACGCAGTCAGGGCTGCCTGCAGGGCTTCTGGTGATGTGTCACCACCTAGGAAAGCACTGAGCTCTGTGTGAGGTTGGATGTATGCTCTTGATAGTGACCCTTGGGCTGCCCTGTCTGGAGCAATAGAAGCACCCTACTGAGTGCTGTGGAGTCACCTCAGAGATGGCCCTCGGTCCCTCTGGTTCAGCAGAGATAATGTTGCAAGCAAGTGTTCAGCCCTGTTGTATCACGATAACAAACTGTGTTTCCTTCCAATCTGGATATATTGGGCCTTACTGAGCGTTTTATGCTTTTCTTTGAAAATATTCCACATAGGTATTTCTAGGTCACGATCACATATCCTCCCTACCTCTGAGCTAAATGACTGGGACTAGGCTTTCAGGTCTTCAGATCAGTCTTTGATCTCTTTGTTAGGGTGTCCATGAGAGGCAGCTTGAGCCAGATGTAATTGGTGTTTAGCGTTGTGGTCATAAGAGCGAATGAGAACAATCCCATAGTCCTTATTGCCTCCCCAGATTGCTATTGGTTACAATCACTTTAGAGCCAATATCAGGTTATGTCAATCATTACTGCAGGAAATAGGCCCTTGACACAGAGGAATCCCACTCAATAGCTTTCTATATCGTGATTGATTTCAAGACTTGGTATAAAAATGTACCAGAAGGTTCAGAAGATCCAATAAACCTCATATATTCTGTTCTCACTTCTTTCCAATCTGATGAAGATAAACTTGGTGTTCACCTCTTCCTTCGTGTGCCTTTAGTGTTTCCACTTGTGGTACAACTGTAATTACTTCTTCTATTTGCCACTACTTTGAATACAATCTTAAACTCTGGGTGAGTGTCTGTTCAACTGAACATTGCAAGGTTTAGTAGATCTAGAATCTCAAATTAAGCTGTCTCAGAATCGTTACCCCGGGGACCTTTTCAGCCTGGAAATTTTGTCTGCCTTGCTGAGTGATGCAAGGCCAAAAGTGATTTAGGGGACTGTCTCTCTCTCAAGCCTAATCTCATCAGTGTAAGTCATCTTTTTAAAGCACCTGGGCAGTGAGGAGCCTAAGAGTCTCCTTGAAAGAGTTGCAAGATGAAGATGAAAGGATTTATGACCTGGGAGACCAGAGCAGAAGTCAGAATGGGGCTACTGGGAGCCCTGGCAGGCTTTGGAGCTGGGCAGGGGAGGTGGTTATTCAGTGTCTTTTTTCTTCTTTTCTTTTTTAATTAAGTGTCTTACTAATGGTGATATTAACAGTAATTAATTATAATTAAGATTGGCAATCACTTCTCCAAGCAGTGATCAGCTTTTTGCAATCCACTATGGGGTCTCTCATCTCTTCTTGCTCAACATCTCTGGCTCCTCTTGGATTATGTATCCTGGATGAAATGGTAGTGCTTACAGGTTTGTTGAGCCAGTGTTTCTCCTTAGATAGCAAAATTAACTCCCAGTAAAAAACACTGTGCCCTTTAGAGATACTGCTCTATTGTTTTTTTATTAAGCTGTTGTTTCCACTTCTGTTAGTGGCATAGACTTGTCACCATGAAGGCCAATAGGATAGCATGGTTCTTATCTGCTGTAATCTAATAAGCTGTCAGTGTGCGAAGGGGGGGGGGGGAA
>PPHD01001675.1:0-41009 GCA_002909625.1 Bambusicola thoracicus | reverse complement strand
ATATTAAAAAATAATAATAATCAGGCATATTTTTTTGTCTGACTCCTACAAGGTTATTTTGTTCTACTTCTCTAGAGCTCAAACTGGTGCCTTGCTGCATCCCAGCTCTTCACACCACCTACTGCCTGCAGAAACCCGTCTAACAGCCAATTCATCCTTCAGCCTGTTCACACCTGCACAATTACCATACTGGGAAGAAATTGCCACTATTCTACAGCAAACAATGGAAGAGATTGCATTTACCCTTCTGCTTAAAAACAGAAAAGTGTTGCTTTCTGAGCAGGTTATGAAACTCCACGCATTTCAGGTCAGAAGAAGTTTGTGTAACCCAGTGCAGTGTTGCTCCTCATGGAGACCTAGTTCACAGAGCTGGAGTGTTTCCAGGGAAGGGGAATGAAGCTGTAAAGGGTCTGGAGCATAAGTCTTCTGAAGTGCAGCTCAGAGAACTGGGATTGTTCATCTGGAGAAGAGAAGGCTCAGGGGAGACCTTATTGCTCTCTACAACTGCCTGAAAGGAGGCTGTGGTGAGGTGGGGGTCAGCTTCTTCTCCCAAGTTACAGCAATAGGATGAGAGGGGATGGCCTCAAGTTGTAGCAAGAGTTGGATGTTAGGAAACACTTTTTTCTCATAAGGAGTGGTGAGGGGTTGGGACAGGCTGCCCAGGGAAGTGGTTGAGTCACCATCCCTGGAGGTGTTCAAGAAACGTGTAGATGTGGCACTGAGGGACATGGTGAGTGCGCATGGTGGGGATGGGTTGAATTTTGGACTAGGTATTTTCAGTAGCCTTTTCCAGCCTTAATGATTGTATGATTTTTCCCCTGCTGCAAAGCATCCCTTTAGGCCCAAGTTCAGCAAGGTAATCTCAGAGTCCACCGATTTCACAGGGATCAGTTATCATCCAAAATTAGGCACATGCTTAAATGCTTTGCTGAGAAGAGGACGAAAGAATTTGTCAGGCTGGAGCTCCTGGATTAGCTGCATGCATCACTCGTGCTAGCACTGCACCCAGCAGCGAGCTCCTTCCCACTACGTCTCCACCCAGAGGAGTCTCTGGGGAATGTTGCCATGGATTTCCACGGGAAACAAGAGAGTCCATATTGGAAGAACCCTGTTAAGGTTGCTAGGTGTAAATATTGACTTAACGGCTCTTCCGTCTTTTTTTCTTTTTTAAGAACAGATTTGTTGGCCATGGAAAAATAAAATGTTGGAGTGTGCATGATTCACTCTGGCACTGGCACAAACATGCAGATCAGTTGGCTGGCAGTTCGCTCCTCTGTTAGCAGAACATCGCTTCTAAAATGTGTCATTTTGTCTTGGCAGCAACAGTGGCCAAGCCCACAGACAGGGAGCATCCAAAAGATAAAATCTCCTAGTCTACCTTCCATGAACTCTGCATGGGCACTATCAGCCTTCCCGAACACAGTGTTTGGTTAGCACCTCCAATGGGTTTCTAGGTGAAATGCAGAGAAGAGTTGGTAGGACAGTGTGATGGTTTTGCACTAAAAGCCTAGACCAGAAAATTCCCCTCTTGGACCCACTCTCCTGTATCTGCTGACATGGGAAAGGAGTGCCAAAGGTTCTGCAGGTAAAACTTCTCGTTCAAAAATTTTTGGCTGTTTCACAGACAATAAATATTTAAGACAGAAGACATTTCAGGTCATGCTGGAAGTCAGCAGAAGAAATGAGAGCGGATCCAAGGGTTTTTACAGAATCACAGAGTCATAGGGTTTGGAAGGGAGCTCTGGGGATCATCAAGTCCAACGCCCTGCTATAGCAGGATCCCTACAGCAGGTTGCACAGATCTTGGTCATTACATTCATGCTTTCAATCCTGAATTCAAAACATGTTATTATAACATGACTTCAACAGACAGCATCATGCAAAACTTTCTCCATCTCAATTCTGTTAGATCTGGGTGATTTTCGCAGGACTGACATTGGGACAGACCTCTTCCAGAGGGTACAAAGCACAGGTGACATTCATATGTATCACTTCTGGACATGGTCAGCACCCTCTAGTTTAGTGGGCATGGTTGGACTAGATGATCTGGGTGGTCTTTTCCAACTTTAATGGTTCTATGATTTTATGATCACTGACTGTCTCCAAAAATGTCTGAAGGGGAACACAAAGAGTTCTCTTGCATTTCAGCTTTGCAGAGAGTCCTCTGGGACTTTAATCCCATCAGAGATTAAGCACTCCAAAAGGCATAATGCAAAAATAGAAAGGGAGAACAGGATGAACAAAAGCGCATATTTATATTTGCTTTGCATCCATCCTCTGCAGCTCTGCACAACCCTCACAGGGAACAGGGACAAATCCCTCTGCCAGGCATCTGCGCACATCCTTTACAGAAGTGGCCAGTTAGTGCATGGCATGGCATGGCTGTGGCAGCCTGGGGCTCTGGCATCCTACCCACTAATCAGACATCACACACACTTGCCATCCCTACTTGGTAGAAAGCTATCAGAAACAAAAGCAGAATGCACAGATACCTTTGGGGCTTAGCAACAGCTCCTCAGGACCCACTTCACCCCTTTCAAATCTATTTCTACTTTTTAGAGGCAGTTAATTCATTGAACAGAGGAACAGGTTGATATCTTCTCTCCTCAACAGCAGAAAATAACAAATTGGATCTGTCTAAGTGTTTCCTTGGTGGTGCATACAAATTCAGTGCTGCGTCTGCTAGCAAAGATGTCTATTTTCAGAATAAATACAATGTCATACAAAGTTTATATTAACAACAGCTTATTAGGAGACACCAGATTAAAAAAATAAGACAGATCTTCCTTATGGCCCTAGTGAGTGTAGGATGAGAGACAAAGTAGAATGAATTGTATGAAATAAAGGAATTTTCTGCCCACAGACCTGGTTTCAGCTGGGGCAGAATTGATTTTTCCTTCACAGTGTATGCTTTGGCTTTAGGAGAAAAAACAATTCTGATAACAGACCAATGCTTTAGTTGTTGCTGAGCAGTACTGCACAGAGCCAAGGGCATCTCACACTGTTCTGCCAGTGAAGGGGACTATGGGGACACAAAAAGCTGGGAGAGGACAGGACCAGGGCAGCTGATCTGAACTGGCCCTGGGGATATTCATACTATATGACATCATGCAAAATAAAACCCTGAAAAACAGCACAGAGTTGGCTGGGGAGCAGCTCCTGCTTGGGGACTGGCTGAGTATCGCTTGGTGGGTGCTGAGCAATTGCTTGTGTGTCAATTGTTTATATATTGATATATTGATATATATACACACACATTATTATCATTACTTTTTTTTTTCTCTCTTCCTTTACTGTCTTAGTAAATAGTTTTTATCTCAGCCCACAAGTTCTATTTTGTTGTTGTTTTTTTTTTTTCTTATTATTCTTTTCCCAGTCCCACTGGGAGCAAAGAACTCTGTGGTGCTTAGCTACCTGTCAGGTTAAACCACAACACCCACTTCATCCCCTGCCACAACAGTGAGAATAGCTCATCCCAGATGCTGTGTTCTATGTTCTTATATCAACATTTGAGTATCAGTGGAAAGACCCATATACACAATAAATGTTTCAAGCTGCCCAGCATCCATTACCACCTGATCATGGAGATGGCAGTGGTTTGGGCTTAATGACAGGTTAGTAATACCTCCACACAGTAAGCCAGCGCACTGCATTTATCACTGAGTGTACATTATACTGACCTGGTATGGGTCTGGCCATGGGAAAGCAACAGCAACAAGTGTTTGTACCTGTTTGGAGCCTCACTTCCTTACCTCTGCTGAAGAGAATCCCTTCTGCCTACTGACATGGTCAAGTTTGTCCTTGAATTTGCTTCTCCATCTTAGGCTGTCTGAGCATTTAGCACTGAAATATCTAGTCAGTTTTAAAGATTCGGGATCAGGTTTGCTCAGACAAATCACTGTGCTCACACAGTGAGCTATCAGCTTCTACAAGACCAAGAGCTGGGGGCAAGAAACCCCACTGGGGACAGCAGTGCAGCAGGCATCAGATTGCTCCAGTCCAATGTAGACTTTTATATAGTTGCATTACTTTGCATTCAATGGGAAGAAAAGTTGCTTTTAGAAGAATAGAACAGGTTACATGGACCAACCCTAAAGTCGCCGATCTTTTTCCATTAATTAGAAAGAAATTCATAGGTGACAAGTTCAAGTCAGGTGAGACGAATCCAACCTTCAGAGCATAAGATAAGGAAGAGGTCAAGCCTCTAATGACTGCAGTGAGTGCAGAGCAGTCATGAGCTGCTTATTTATGCCTTAGCTATGTCTTAAACTCACGGACAGGAAAGAATTGCACATCATGGACAATTCTGATAGAACAGAAGTTGCCCTGGGATGTCCCTTCCAGATGGACCTCTCCATGGTACTACCACCATCATCTACAGCCATCTGTAGCATGCTCTAAGTTTTATAGCAAACAGTGTATAATCTGCACTGAGCACTTGGGAAGAACAACCCTGCTCTTACACTCCTCAAAGCCAGTGACCCAACTGCTGACATTATTAGCGGGAAAGGGCTTTGCAGGGCATCATAGGTTTTAGCTCCAGCCTAACTCCTCTTCAACGTCACTTTGCAGTCATCTGGACTGGCTTAATATAAGAGAAAACCAGAGCATCTCTCAAAACATTTTCAGCCTCATTGAAACGTGGGCATTCTTGTCTGCCTGTGACAGGCTGAACAACCTACCAGTCACACTTGTCAATCACTGCTCCTGTTCCTTCAGTGCAGGAGTGCAAAGGAAACAAAGAAGCAAAAATGAAGGTCTGGTACTTACTTCCTCAGGACTGCAATTTCATTCTCTATGCTGCTTTCCTTCCCCTTCAGTGCCTTCTTGGGAATGCACTTGACTGCAAATAGTTTCCCACTAGCTCTTTCTTCAGCCAAAACAACTTCAGAGAATGCGCCCCTGAAGGAAGAAAAGAGAAGAAAAGCTCAGGCTTTAAGTGGTGTCATTTCTTTGGAAGCTGTTAACTGAAATTAGGCAATTGAATCTCATTCTGGTGGGCTTTGATAGCTGCAATTGTTAATCACAGCAATACCATGAAGGAAACACAGTGAAAAATGCTCAAGTATAAGCAGACATTTATGTTCACACAAAATATGAAAGGCTTACCAAACCCAACAATATTAATAAAGAACTATAACCCAGCAGAGGTTGAGCAAAGGCTAAAAATATGAAAGCACCACTTCCACAC
This sequence comes from Bambusicola thoracicus, assembly GCA_002909625.1. Lineage (NCBI taxonomy): Eukaryota > Metazoa > Chordata > Aves > Galliformes > Phasianidae > Bambusicola > Bambusicola thoracicus. The sequence continues at coordinate 35,818 of PPHD01001675.1, read as the reverse complement.
ACAGGGGACAGCTGATCAATGACGCACTTTTCCTCTTTCTGAGGATTTTGGAGGCTGAATTTGCAAAGTCCCTGGGAGCAAAGGGACCTCACTGACCACCAGAGGTCAGGGCCTCCGCTGTGCTCCTCCCTGGCAGCCCTGAGCATCTCCTCACCCCTGACTCAGACAGGGAGGCAGCGGCAGAATTCCTCTCTGCACACAGAGTTATTCCACAAAACAAACGGCCGCGTGTAATCGCTAAAGCCAAACAATCGGATTAAAGCACAGGTCCAAATGGCCGCCTGAACAGCGGCCTCCCTGCAGTTGCCCCAGAGAGGATTACACAAATAAAGGATAGAGAAACACCATCACACAGCAGCCAGTCACTATCTGCTAGGAGTGGGCAGTGCTTAACCTTCATTAGGTTATTCCATAACAGTATCATTGATTGCACTCTTCCTCCAAAGCATCTGCAGCTGACTAAGAGGCCAGGAATATATTACAGGCCTATGTGCTTTTACTGGTCTCACACTGCTTTTGGAGTCTTTGAGCATCACTGGGACACTGAGCAGGATTTGCTCAGCCCTGTTTTAGCACTGAGGTACTTTGGCCTGCTAAGGACCAGCAAATCCCCTTCACTGAAGCACCTGCCTTGCCCAAGAAGGACCAGAACCACACGCTTGTCTAACCAGATCCTAAACTAATTCCATCATCAGAGAATTGTAGAATGGCTTGGGTTGGAAGGGACCTCAAAGCCCACCCAGCTCCAACCCACTCCGTGGGCTGGTTGGATGGGGCTTCCCAGGGTCCCATCCAACCTGGCCTTGAACACCTCCAAGGATGTGACATCCACAGCTTCTCTGGGCAGCCTATGTTGGTGCCTCACCATCAGCAGACGGATCATATTTTATATATAAAACACAAAAGAAGCAAGACAATAGGTTACTCTGTTCTGCATAACTCTCTGAGAAGACAGCTAAGGAGCAGGCTAAGCAAATCCACTCCCGATCCAGCCCGCTCCTAAAATGTTAATATTTGACCATATTTTGCTACCACACTTTCCCTGTCTTTCATTCTGATCTGACTTTTGGGTGGTCCTGTATGGAGCCTGGAGGTGAACTCAGTCCTTCTGAGTCCCCTCTGGGTCGGGATATTCTATGATTCATTCCCTGTGATCATTACTTATCTAGATGTTTATAGATCAACAGAAGTGTTTCCTGGCCAGGCGTTTCAATGACACAGTCAAGCACCCATAACCTCAACACCACTTCCCAAGTTGCAAAAGAGCTGAATGAATTGAGCCAATGGATAAGTGAAGCAGGCAGAAAGAAGAGGATGCTGCTCTGGGAAGAGATGCCTGTTTACACAGAAATACTTTGGCCACTAACAGTAACATGGAAAAGAGACAGGAAGTTTAGGAATGGATTAAAAATGACTTTTGCAAACTGACACTTCGCCTCCATGTGGCAGTGACCTTCTGAACAATGCATGCTTTGCCTCATTTTTTGGTAAAAAGGACAAAAAAAGGACCAGACTCATTCATGCCACTCTACAGGAATAACTTTGTTTTCTACTTCGTGTTTTATCTGCCATGGCTTGTCATAGCATCACAGACTCCAGCTGTTGGAGTAACAAAACTGAAAATCGAGCCACCCAAGGTATTTTTGAAGACTATTCTTCGCTTTCCTATCATCAGTGGTCCCAGTTATTTTGTTCATTAAATAGTGCCTTTCTCCTGACCCTCGTGCTTGGGACCATCAACAGTGGAATTGCAGTAAAATCCTTTTTTCTGAGAAGTCTTAAGTCTCTTCATGCTAATTGGCTTTGGCTTCAGAAACTCATAGGGCAGCTCCCAGCTGTGTTTCATGAACTCCTTAAGCCCTATCTGCTCAGGCTTTCACCACTTTGTGCCAGCTGTATCCTGAACAATCTTTTTGCCTGTAGTTAAATGCTGTGTAAAGCAGCAGCATATCCATACTGGTCATTTACTGCTCACATAGCCCTCTGAATGTTTACAGTACTATAAAACATGGAGCTTCCATTCTAATCTGGATTTCATTGTTGTTCTAAGACAACAAAATAAATGAAATCCCTTTATATCCGTCTATGCCATATACCCAGCTTTGGGAAATGTCTGTGTTTTATCTGTGTTCATTATTTTGCTGCATTTCTTTTGCCACATACCAGGGCAGCCATGGGGTTGAAAGAAGACTCTGTGAATTTAAATGCAATTTTTTGGGAACTCTGAGGTATACTCATGAAAAACAATCCCATATCTCCTTAACAGCCTTTCTCATTAAAGCATGAAATGAGCTGAGCCTCCTCATTTAAAGCGTTCACACACATGCCAGCCCTTGGCACTGATGGTCCACAGCTCCTGTGGTCACAGAGCAAGGGGGAAGAAATGAATTGAAGCAATGGGAGGAAAGAGAAGGGAGGGAAGAGATGCAGAGAGAGATCAGAAAGTTAAAGAGATAGGAAAGAGAGGTATAGGATAAGAAGAAAGAAATGGCAGAAGAAAGCATCAGCAAGCGAAAGGCATCAAAGACACTATTGCAGTCTGCTGGAGTCAAGGGAGAGTCATAAATAACAGCATATGGATGGACAAGTGATTACCTTAATTTCAAATACATTGTTGAATACACCCACACTTCATAGTTCAGTTCAGCCCCCCACTGAATCCCTCTTGTCTTATGCATGAATAGATAAACATTAAAGTCAGCAGGACAAGGCTGCTCATTTTCTTTCTAGCAGTAATATATCCTACAGAAATTCTCCACCTCCTCAGAAGACATTCCCAAAGCTACCAACCTGGCAGGCTTGCTAAAAAAGACATTCCCCCAGAAGAATTAATGTGCCCTTTAAAATCAAAATGTTAACGAAGGCAGCAGTTTATCTGTGAGAATTTATTACATTATTTTATTGAGGGTTAAAATGATCTGAGTTCAAAGTTCTGACAAAATACCTGGGGTTAGAAAATGGGGGATTTTTATTCTCCTTCACCCATAAAATGTGGGGCAATATTTATTTTTGCACTGTGACACAGATTTTTTTTAAGGGCAGAGAGAAGAGGTTAATTAATTTAAAGTTATGATTTTGAAAGGTATCTGCAATGGTTGGGATGATCCATGCCCAGCAGCTGGGAAACGGCTCATGGCTACCTTTCCAACAGACCTCAGGACCCAGCCTTTGTCCTCCGAACTGGGGTCTTCAAAACCCCTCTTGTAGTAAATGAAGAAGAAAATATCACAGTTTTGAGGAAGAGGGACAGCAGTGGAAATGGGTACGCAAGAAACTTCTGCAAAAATTAAACCACCTAGTTAGGAGTTAGCTGCCAAAATAGAAGCGCAGCAATTGAACCCGTTTCTGTTACGACCATGTTATCATTTGCCCTAGAGGACTAGTTCTTTTTGAGTTTCTAATTAAGGCACTGAATAATTTTATGATCTAGATCCTTTTCACATGAATTAGGAACAGTGTAAAAGGAAAAAAAAAATGGCTTGACTTGTGACTTTGAGATAATGGCAAACTCTGAAAGGTGGTTGAGACCTTCTGACTCTTCATCCCATACTTACAGACCAAGCAGCATCCTCTGCAATGGCAGTATTTATGGTTCTAACTTTCTTAAACTGTTTTTCATTCAGTTGTTTTATTTAATCTAGGTATACAGATTAGGATTTTGAGATTATCGCTGGAATATGAATGGTGTTCATAACCAAACAGATTGGATTTTTAGCAGCATGGTTTTGTGGGCATGGTGGTGATGGGTTGACAGTTGGACTAGATGATCTTAGTCTTTTTCAACTTTAATGCTTCTGTGATTCTCTGTTAGTAAGCAGAGGCTGCAAGATGAGGTTATCCAGAAGATCAAAGCAAAACAAAGGCCAAATAACTTTTCTTCATCTGTGCGAATAACAACTTAGTACACTTAATTTCAGAAATTCAATGAACAACAAATACTGTGACAGCAAATCTGTTGACATTCAGCAAAAAAATACTGCTGTCACGGAAACACTGACAAATGAAGACAAAGAGTTGATGGAGAGATAAAACTTAATTTTTCCATTTGCAGAGACCTCCATGTTGAACAGTTTTCCACTGCATTAGCAGGTGCTCCATCACACTAAATCAACAGACATAGTCAGGAAACAGATTTCACATCTTCAGTCTGTGTATAGCTAATGTTCTTAATTATAGCACAGTTTGCCTTCTGTGTGTACTTTGCCCCAGCCAAACCATGGAAAAAATTAGTGAACACTCACGGTTTGAAAAATATACCATGTCCATTGGGAAGATCACTCTGAGATGGGAGACTACCAAATGAGTGAAACCAATCAAACCAAAAAAAGCCATTTCCATAGCATGGTGTTGGTAGCCACACATCACTTCTGCTCCTCAGCACCCCAGAAAAAAAGCAGCATCAAACTGCTCTAGACAGGGACATGTATTTAAGGAAAAAATCTTTCCTGGCACTTGTAGAGCTTTTCCCATGGCCCTCAAGGAGTAGCTGTGGGATAAGCTCAGGTTGTATGTATAATCAGCATATACAGAGGAGTTTCTGGTCCTGAAGAATAGTTTCCTATTAAACCATTTTTCTGCAACAATAATCTTTTTTTTTTCATTAAATTTTCTGCTCAGTCATTCTGTACAAGCATCCTCACTTTCTCAAATTCCAGACTTTTCCCAACAGAAAACAGAATTAAGACTGGAAATAAGGGGTTTTTGCTCCAAAGTCGTGTCTGTGAATGTTCTAAGGTATGTGTGAAAATGAATTTACAATGAAATTTTCAATAGTTCAGGGATATCTGAATGCAAAGGTAACAAAACCTAAGTGTGGAGGATGTTTTCACCCAACCAAGAACAGAAGAGACTCTTGGGACTGTTACATGTGGTACAGAAGTCAAATATTGCTACAGGTTCCCAGCAGCTTAATATAAATATATGTGAAAGTCTACACGCATACTAGTCTATTTGATACCATCTATCCTTCAGAGGACAAGTGTTCTTTCTAGCTATTTTCATCCATCAAACACACCATCTCAACCCTGCAGCCCCTTCTATGGCAATGCTTCCTCCACCTCTGCAAACATAGGACGACCACGATTAACACTATATTAACGGTATTTTCAGTCTCTCTACTTATTTAACTTCCATCAAACCACTAAGCCAAAACCAAAAATACTCTTTTCTACCTTGGGGCAAGGTAAATCTCTTCTGCAACTCAGCTGACCATCAGGACTGTGCCTGATCCAGGATCCCCTCACCATGGCTGATCCTGACCCATTCCTGCAGGAATGACCCACAGAAATGCCTGGTGCCCCCTGCTGAAGCTGCTATTACAGGTTCTAGATGATAAACAGCACTTAGAACTGTGTCCAAAACACTTTTGATATTACTTGGTGAACACACAAATAACAACAAGGGGCAAGAGGCAAAAATGCTGTTTGTTGCATGTTCCTGTACAAGCAGCAGCTTTCTGTACCACTGACACACCTCTGCTCCCCAGACCAATACCCTCAGTACTTTGCCCAAGCTAGGACTTTAGGACCATTGGAGTTGAACATTTATCTGCAGGTTAAGTGGCCATTTAGCCATAAGCCAAGAGGAGCCTAGGAATTGGCATGCATGGGGACAGACTGTGTGTACTTTAGCTCAGGACTTCACTTCTCCCACCACCTTGTTGCTCCCCATCTAGTACAGCATCTGGGGAGAGGAAGCACACCAACACAGATGTCTGCTGGGACTCATAGCTATGACCATAATAGAGATGATGGAAGAACTTCTTTACTCAGAGGATGGTGAGGCACTGGCACTGCTGTCCGGAGAAGTTGTGGGTGCCCTATCTCTGGAGATATTCAAGGCCAGGTTGGATGGGGTCCTGGGCAGCCTGATCTGGTGGGGGCAGTCAGCCCATGGCAGGGGGCTTGTAACCAAATGATCTTTAAGATCCCTTCCAAAATAAGCCATTCCATGATTCTACGACCATGCTCCAGGTAGAGCTTCTTCTTTACCCTCCTTAAAAGCAACCACTTTAGTTTTCTCCCAACCATTACCGTGCAACTCAGCACAATGGAACAAGCAGCATGAAGCCTTCCCCTGAATTGCCTTCACCAGAACACAACCACCTCCTTAATGGTCAGCAATTTTCAGCCATGGAAAAACTGCAGGAAACCATTTAAACTATTTTGATCAGAGCTGGGACAGCTTCCAGCCATGCAGATGAGAAATTCAGCAGTGCCTGAGGCACTGTAACTCCTGCAACAGCAGAATGAAGGCACCAAAGCACATGGCCATGGAGAAAGAAAATCCAGTATGCGTAGAGCAGGACAAGGAGTTAATGCCATGAAACTTAGGCTAAAAGCGAGTAAATCACATAAAACTCAGAAAGTAAGCTAAAAAGAGAGTTTCTGCAGAAATTCTTCCCTTTCTGAGATGAACTAATTTGTTTTGGCTGCCTGGTGTATGCTAATTCAATAGGAAGTTATGCAGTCTGTTCTAAGACAGAGATGCATGGATACTAAAAAGGGAAACTGGCCCAGCACAGATTCCCAATCATGTTTGTTATAACAGCCCTCTTCTTTCCTGAACTATTTGCTTCTTTCTGGTTCATTCTGACCCCTGTAGAAAAGGAAGTGCTGTCTTTAAAGGCCTATTACTTATTTTTCATCCTCTGTGGCAGTCACAGTACAGCTATCCAGAATCGAAAGCAAAATACAAACTTTCTGTATTGATCTCTTCCTTCTAATATACATTTCACAATTGTGCTGTTAAGCACTTTATTTTCTCCACTGATGATCATTTTCTTTCCAAACATTTAAGCACTTTTTTTTCCCCCTTTTGCCTTATAAGACAAAAGGAGCTCATTGTCTCCCATCTGATGGCAGCATTCTCACAGGGAATTAACCTTTGTTTTTCTAATAATGACCTCAAACCTTTATTGAGGTGTAAGTGATCTCCATTATGCGTTCTCCTCTTCTGACACTGATATATGCAGGGTCGATTACAACACATCTGATTTCTGGAGATCTTATCTGGCCATATAAAGTAGATTACACCAATCTGGAAAAGCATGTTTCTTCCTCTTTCTCCACGTGGAAACATAAGAAATGATCTGTCACACCACGGCACTCTCCAAAGAGGCTGGATAAATTTAGGAGCAGATGGATGACACTGCAACTTTCATAGCAAAGCAGAGCATAGATAAGATTAAACTAGCAACTGTCTGAAGAGGAAGTAACTAAACAGTTGGGTCTAAACCACATGAAACTCCAATTTATCCTGGAGTTTCCTGGAGGTTAGGAGACACCTAAGGGTGTCTGGACCTTCACAAATCCAAGTTCCAAAAGCATGCGCAGCACCTCTTGTTTTCACGCGCTCTCTCTTTATAGTGCAGAGCCTAAGTATCAGTTCTGGTTAACTTCCTCAGTAGTTAAAAGCGAACAGTCACATTACTTGTGGTTCTCAAATGCTGACCCTGTTTTTCAGGAACTGCATGATCCATTCTACAGATGAGGGAGCTGAGGAACAGAAACCACATAGGCTGATTCTTCTTAAGTAACTAATTATTTAAAAGCCAAGAACTTTACATAATCTAAAAGTACATCCTTCACAATCCCTTTTGTACTCAACAGAGGACAATCTCCAACAGATAAATACATCCCATTCTAAAATATGTTGAGGGAAGCATGCTTTGATCATGCTTAAGTCCTTTCCACCAACAGTCCCGTTCTCCATCTGGCTCTGGGCAAACATCATCTGAGGTGCCCAGAGACTGGTGTCATGATGCCCACTAAGGAGGTGCACGTCAGCCGTGGGATTTATAGTCTTACTTCAAGGGAAAGCTGAGCTTGACCACACAGAATTAAGCTTCTCTGGCCTCATCTACATGGATATTGATGACATCTGAGCTATTTCCTTGTGGCTCACACGACAGACAAGAGATGGTCAATACAGCAGTGCTGTCAGCTTGTTTTGGGGTAACTAACAGTGGTCAGATGAAACACAGAATCATAGAATTGCTCAGCTTGGAAAAGACCTTAAAGATCATCGAGTCCAACCATGACCTAATCATACTACCCTAACTCTAACAACCCTCTGCTAAATCAAGTCCCTGAGCACTACCAAGTGGTTTTTAAACACATCCAGGGATGGTGACTCAACCACCACCCTGGGCGGCCTACTCCAGTGCTTAACAACCCTTTCTGTAAAGTTTTTCTTGATATCCAACCCAAACTTACCCTGTCACAACTTGAGGCCATTTCCCCTTGTCCTGTCACCTGTTAACAGTGAGAAGAGACCAACCCCACTCTCGTTGTAAGCACCTTTCAGGAACTGGAAGAGAGCAAAAAGGTGTCCCCTCTGCCTCCTTTCCCCCAGTTCCTTCAGTCGCCCCTTGACTGAACATGCCCTAAGTACATCTCACAATCTTCACTGAGAGCAAAGGGAACCCTGGCAGAGAGGTCTTAACTGAGCTGTCTTTACTGAAGTCATCTACAGTGTGGACAATTTTTAGGCTAAGGCAGGAAAATTTTCTCGCTAATGTATAGGACCTGAGTATGCAGAATAACCACATATTCAAATCAAAGCTAGGATTAGGACTTGTAAGACTTCTATACCCATGAGCACAGCACATTTCCTCCCTGTTTCAAGGACAAATTTGGGTTAGTTAGTCGGATCATGTAACCAAGGCACATCTCCTAGGATCTGCCTCTTCCAGACTAATCGCATGGACCCAACCTACAGCCCCCAACCAGAACGCCCCCCACAAGCACAATGAGCTGCCACTGAAAGAAGAGACCACAAAGTTCAGAGCTGTCACATGCACAGCTGAACAGTTCTCATTGTGTATGAGCCCTTCTGTGCCTCTATGAAACTTTAATTGGCTTGTTCTCATCCTGTTGTTAACCATCCAGCCGGTCTTGCGTATGTAACTGTTTTAAATATTTGGACTAAAAATGATGTGTATTTTGTATTCTTGCCCACTCCAAATGGTAGCTTAGAGTTTAAAAATAAAGAATTAGAGAGAGATGGGGAGAGAGAGACAACTCAATACAATGGAATACAAATTGTTTTGTAGGAACAATGCATAGGAAAAGCCACTGCACGATAAAAAGATCTCCATCTGAAACCTTACTTCCAATGGCCCCCTCTTAAAATTCCACAAGAATGCTTGCTTGCCTTCTCCCCAGCCTCTTGACATGTGGTTTCATGTCTGAGCTGAAGACTGTTAAGAAATCGTAGCGAAGTAGTTTGCCTAGTAACCAGCAAGCTTGAAAACAAACATTTTGGCAAAGATTATTTCAGCATAATTGCATGCAGAAGTTACCAGGCACTTCTGAAACTCGCAGATACTTCTGCTAAAAGAATTGCCACACACTTTCCACGCTTGCAAGCCTCAGTTCAAAAATAGGTTTTTCCTTTTAGGTTTAGTTCATGAGGAAATTCTCCATAGTTTATGGTACTGTGTAGAGACTACTGACAAAACAGGTGCAGCATCAGCAAGTCTTTCTTCCCCTAAACATATTATCGTGTGCCTCCGCTCTGATCTGAAGGAGCATTTTTCATGTCAAGGAGTTACAATGGGACTGGCAAAAAGGCAATTCCCCAAGTGATCTAAGCAAGCAGAAGCTTGCACTGGCTTCCACCAGAAGACAACGTCAGGAGGGAAGGAGATCCACCAGCATGGCAGACAGCAAAAAGGAGGACAGATCTCCCCACTCAGAAAGGTGAATCCGTTCCATGGAAGCCATCAGTCATTGAGATCTCTGTCACATAATCCATAAAAGACTTTAGATTCCTACTAGTAAGGGGGTGAAGACTGAAGACTTCTGGGTCTGCCTATGCAAGCTGAGGCTACTGAGCTCATCAAAGCTGTGATAAACTGCCCGTTGCTTCAGCTCACAGCACTAATACTTGCCCATGCAGGGCTACACATGCCTCTGTTTTCATCTCTTCTTCTCCAGTGAGCAACAGCACAAAATAAACCATCTCAGTGCCCCAACCAGTTTACGAACACCAACAAGAGTACACTGGTACACTGTTGCATATGGGTGTCCTTCTGTGTTGGAAAACTTTGGCAGGAACAACCTGACAGCAACTCTGATACCCTTTATCTGAAGTGTAATCACAGCACAACATAGCCCCACAACACAAAGAGGGGTTTCCTAGGAGATGGCTGCTACGCTCCCCACCTATTTCTAAAAATGAAATTTCTAAGAACTCATTTCCATTGCAGGTTGACATGCTACACACAGACCATGCTCCTCAGCCATCGTGTGGGGTCAGGCATCCCAGATCAGACCTCCGAGCAGGTTCCAGCATGACCAAACCTACCCAATGAGATGGATGAGGGTGGGGAGAGGGGAACATAGCTCTGCAAACCCAACACAAATAAATTCAGTGCTTCTTTGGAAGCTGTTTTGTGATTATAAAATCAATCATATGTTACCCTCCCAGGTGACATGCTCACCAGTGGGTGGAAGTCCTTCTGAAAGATCACACAAGAGCACTGCAGAGTGGCGAGGAATAGTGGGATAAAAGGAACCTCTCTTCCAATGCAGTGTAAAGATTATCTGGGAGCCAATTCCCCATACAGGTTAAAAGATTATTAAAAAAAAATTAAAAGAAATCCAGAAATTTGGTCTTCAGGGACAATTCTGGTTACCATCATTGAAAGGGCTTTCCAGGGAAGGGAGGGCTGAACACCTGATCCTGCCAGCACATGCACAAATTGTTCCTTGGGGTCATTTTACAGATCAAAATGAGGCAATGCCTGTCCCCACTATGATCAGATGGGAGATGAACTGTGAGTAAATAAGCTTTGAGCCCTTTAAAACATGACTGGTTGAGAAGATATATGTGAAACTGTCAGAGTAGCAGGAAAAGCATGATACTTCCCTGGGGAAAACAGTTTTACTTTCTGCTATGACTAAGAATCTAATCTGATTCTAAATTTTTTTTTACCTCTTTGAAACAAAGCCCTTTCCTCATCAAAATGTTTCCATTTCCAAGCAAAGAAGAAGTCATTCCATGCAAATGGAGACTTTGGGATCTGAATTGTAAAGTCACTTAATTGTTCATGAAAAGTCTTTTTTCATAGAACCAAAGAATCGTAGAATGGCTTAGGTTGGAAGGGACCTTAAAGATCATTAAACCCCAGCCCCATGATGTTTGCTGGTTGCCACCCACAAGCTCAGGCTGCCCGGGGCCCCATCCAACCTGGCCTTGAGCACCTCCAGGGATGGGGCATCCACAGCTTCTCTGGGCAAACCTTTACCTGGTTAAAGGAAGACACAATGAACTCTCAACAGGGTCTGACCAGTCCAAGCTCTTTTTTTTTTTTTTCCTCCCAGTAATAGTCATTAAGAGATACAGTGTAAGAAATGGAGCTCATGTAGCAGAAAAGCCTTGCTCCAGTGTATCTCCCAAACTTCCAGCAGTCAGCAGTCCAAAGAAGGAATCTCTTTTCAAGTGACATTCACAGTGACCCATAAAATCTTAGCTACCTAAACTCTACTGCTCTGTATAATTGAGTTTATAGAACCCATCTACACCTTGAATTTCACAGCCTCCTGTAGATTGAGCTTTGCTGTTTGGGTACAGATTATAGGAGAAAACAGTTCTTCTCATTTGTTCATTTTACATTTGCTGCCAAATAATTTCTCTCCCTACCTCCCTGTTAAGGGACATTTTTAAGATGTTAAGCAGCAAACTGCTCTCTCATGTCATGTAGTGGGTGTTTTATCATAAAAATACTGAACAGTTTTTAAACTAAGACTAGAGATCTGTGCAAAAAATGATCAACAAAGAAAAGGGTTTGCAGAACTGGATTCCCCTTTGCTTTCCAAGGCAAGAAACTCGACATATTGTAGGACATACATGAAATAAAACCAAAACTCTTCGGAAAGAAGAACTATATCTCTGTGCTATATCTTCAGTGCAGTGTTTTATTTGGAAAGAAGAACTACAAAAATGAGGAAACTTGTTAGCAAGAAGGAAGAAGCTCTTAGGAGGCAGAGACAGAGAGTTAACACTTGCAGGAGGCATACGGGCTGTTTCAAAACATCAACACTCGAAGTTCAGAACAAATCTACACTCTGTGTAAAAAAAAACCCACAACTTGAGAAACAGAGAAGTCTGATAGACCAAGCATCTGGGCAAGGGGAGCTATGAGAAGACAGCATCCTCAAAATCAGAAACTGTATCCAAATGAGGAAATAGAACAGATTCTAAGTTCCAGTGGGTATAGTCTAAAAACATCAAAAGGCAGAAAAAAAAGCATTTGAAGAGTAAGTTGCAAGAGGCAGAAAATTCAGTAAAGACTTTTTTGCACATATCAGAAGGCAGAGCTGTACCAAATGCTGTACTGAGGGACATGCTTTAGTGGGAAAATATTAGCGGTAGGTTGACAGTTGGACTGGATGATCTTGGCGGTCTTCCCAACCTGGGTGATTCTGTGATTCTGTCACTGGTGGATGAGGAAGCAATCAAATGTAAGAAGCATGAAATAACCCACACGTCAGCAGCAAAATAAAAAGACTTTTGGGGTGAATCTGTGCTCATTGCAGAGAGATTTGGGGAGGTTCTTATGCTGGAGACCTTCTTAACAAGGTTGGTAGAAGGGGTTATAGTCTGGACTGACCCAACCATTCTAGGAGGACTTATGGGTAACAGTATTGCAGCTCTAACCACAGGCATAAATTTCTTGGTTAAAGTATTAGGGGTACACAAAAATAAATAACAGCTTATGTGATACAACATTCAAAAGGCAGTTCAAAGCAACAATTCAGGAACGACAGGGAACTCCAGATTAGTAAATTTCATGTCAGCAGGTAAGCAAAAGCTATAATGAAGAACATCCCTCTAGAAAAGGACAAAACTACTGAACACCTGGAACAACATGACATACTGAGGAAAAGGACCTTTGAAAAGGGAATGTAGTGAAGCACTCTGGAGGAGTCAACATACATGCAGATGAGATCATGTTGATATATTGCTTGTATTTCAAGGAGTGCATCAACACAAATTCTCTGAGCAGCTCAGCTGTTTATGGACAGGAGAAGTGCATTGCATGGATAAAGAACAGGTGAAAAGACAGAAAAGAGCAATGAACAAATGGCAAATCCATTAAACATTCAGCTTTAAGGATGACTAAGAAAGCAGTTCACCACCCCAAAAGCTGCGTGTTGTTGTGATCCTCATTGCGTGTGGGCAGAATCAAGAATCTGACTGCAGGTATGAAACAGCTCTGTTACAAGAGATTAGTGAACTAACTGGAACTCTTCAGCTTCTCCAGGAAGGGACGTCTCACTGAATGCTAAAGGCATACTCAAAGCATTGTAACAATCACATTATTGTTAAATGCTGGCCTATACTTTTCACCCCACACATCTGGCACTGGCTGCAGGGATGGGACACCAGAAGAGCTGCATTTTTGCCCTGACCCTGTACAGCTGCTCCTGTGGTCTATTACTGCGGTAGAGTCAGCAGCAGCTGACAGCAGCACACGTAACAAGTGGGCATGTAGAATACTGGGGAGTCAAGTCCAGCACTGACACCAATATAGGGATGTCTTTAGGGTTAACTGATGGCAAAAGCAAGGAGAAGTGCATGTTTGATTCCAATAAGATCACTTCCACCTAAGCAGCCTAGTCTGGATGTCTAGTAATAAATGCCGCCACTGACTTCAGGGGAATTAACGCAGCAGAAAATTATCATGAGATGTCCAGAGAGAACACAGCTCTGCAAGCTTATCACATAGCTGTAGAGGAAAGAGCCTTTGTGATCTTATTGGTCTGATCTCTCTGGAATAAATATAACCGCTGTCTTTCTCTAATCTGGCTTTAAATGAATCACATGGCGCATCTTTTACTGCCAGTGCAGATAACAGTGGTCTCTTTGCAGGATTAGAGGAGAGGTGACACTAATTAAAATAAAGGTCACATCCCAAGACTTAGTTACAATATCCTAAACGACATGCAACAATTCTTCTTTGTGTCCCTTCAGTTAGAATAGCCCAAAACTACAAAATTCCTCATGCATTAATCCGTGGAACATCCCTACAGGATTAGGCAGCTCTGTCACTGGCGTGAAATGCATGGGAAGTTGGGCAGAGAGGGAGTAAAACAGACAAACCCCAGGTTCTCTCAGTACAACACCCACTACTTAACTGGAAGAGCATCTTACATGCTACCAGATGACAGCAGACCTGTTTTCACCATAGACCACTTGACTTAACTCTCCCTTCCTCCTGTATTACAGGCTGCTGTCCCCAAATCCCACCATTCAAAGTATGGGCAAAAGCCCATAGTTCTTCCCCCGAAGAGCAATCCAATAAAAATCTTGCTGTCTCTGCCATCTTGACATGAAAACTTAAAATTTCAGAAGTGTTTCTTGCTTTCAACATCACACACTACTGCAACTGCAATAAGCCAGACACAACTGTCAACTCACTAAGTCGGACAGTTAAATAAACTTGCTTATTGGGTCCCATGCCTGAGAGAGAATCCAGTTTCCTAACTTTAGCAGTGTAAATACACAATGGGTGAGCTGCCATCAGAGGCTTTATAAGGAAGCAAATCTTTTCACTTTGTTGACAAAAGCTTCAGAGTAGCTTTTATTACACTTGAACATTAGCAGGTGTTCATATTTAACTTGTTTTTGTGGGATTTTTTAAGCCCGAGATGCATATAGTGATTGAGAATTACTGTTTATTCATTTTTGTGTAATAGGAGAAGCAGCATTTCATCTGTCTCATCCATATTTAATAGCTCCAGGCACAACAACCTTGAAAGGTCTACTTCTCTCCCACTAGGGAAAACATTATTATTATTACTAGTACTAGCACCATGACTACTCTCTGTATTCTGAAATCATTTATCCCCAGCTTTCTATACTATTTCTGTGTTATCCGTGGGCCAGATCCTTTCCTAGCGCTTATCCACATTACCATGCTGATGCAGCTATACCAGCCTGTGGTATGTCGAGTCACACTGGCTAAAGACAGAGCCAATTCAAAGCTTCTCAGCAATGTAAGTCAGATGACTGATTTTTTTCTGCCCTCAGGAGAGGCAGGGGGGCTTGGAAAGACCCTGAATGTGTTCAAGAAGAGGGTAGATATGGCAGGAGGGACATGGTTAGTGGGCGTGGTGGGGATGGTTGGACTGGATGACCTTAGAGATCTTTTCCAAACTAAATGATTCTATGTTCCTATGAAAGTTACACATTCACCACTCCTGCTGTTATGAGGAAGATGGCTTAGCAAGGTATCTGCTGGCCTTGGACACCCACTCCTTTCCCCAGTATGAGCTCAATCGTGTGCATTTTCACACTTCCTATTCCTGATGTACATAAAGTAAGTGGTGGGGTCAGAAACAGTTCCTGATCCATATTTCACCCATGTCTAGAGCAGACCTAGAGCTAACATCATCTAGCCCAAACATTGACCCAATCCCCCCCCATGCATACTAACCATGTCCCTCAGTGCCACATCCACCCTTTCCTTGAATACCTCCAGGGACACTGACCTCACCATCTCCCTGGGGAGTCTGTGCCAATGCCTTCTCTCAGAAAGATCAGGACCTATGATGCCCTTGTCTCCAGCATCTACAATGCCTTCCCCATCCCAGCTGCCTCCCAGGTGACTCCATGCAATTACATTTCTAATTGTACCACAGTGGTGCTCTCTCTGGGACGGCACGCTGCTGTTCAATTTATAAACGTCAATTTGGAAACATAACGTGGTGAAAAATTACCCATATCAGACAAAGAGCAGTTCTCACTTAGGAATAGGTAAGAAGGTAACAAAAATAATTAAGTACAAAACAGAGAACGAAGGAATACAGGCAACCTTTCCAAATTTTACACACATTTGATTTTCATCCACTTAAATGGCAAGGAATGGGTAGCTGAGTGGCAGATGTAATATCAAATATGACATCACAGAGACTCTTCCTGTCTGGGAACTTATTTAATATTTCAATCTCAATTAACAAATAGAATTAAGCTGACATTTAAAAATCTAAACAAAACACTTCAAGTGAAGCTCTTTAAAAAGCATCTCTAAAAGCTATTACTTACTCTATGAGCCTGTTCATTCTTTGCATTTGTAATAACACTGCCAAGCAAAACATAAATAAATAAATAAAATTGGGATTTGTTGATTTTTACCCCAAAGCACCAGCTGGGGAGATGGGGAAGGAGAAGCTACAGGGTGCATCCTTGGTTCTGGCAGCAGAGTCCTATGAGCTATCATCGCTTGTCAGCTATGGAAATCCCTGACTGCATTTCTAATAATTTCACTGCACGAAAGCAGTCAACAACAACAACAAAATACTCATCAGATTTCAAGCTTTGTTTTGTCCAATGTCTCTCTAAACACAATGAGTAATTCTGCTAGGCGCTCACCCATGTACTGTAAAGCACCAATGGAAACCACCCCAGCATGCATTTGCCCTGCAAAAAAAAAAAAAAAAACACATGGTGCTGCTCACACATACTCAGTCAAATAGTTAAACTGAGCAGAGCAAGAGAAACAAGGCAGGTGGGAACATCTTCTGTTTTGCCCTGTGGATAATATTCAGTGCTGCCTGTGAGTGAGAAGAGGAGCCACTACTCTGAGCCAAATCAAAAGGCAGCCCAGGAAATATCCCCTGGCTCTTAACAAGCATAAGCATTAAAGAAAAAAATAAAAAGAAAGAAAATATGTAAAGACCCTTCACCTGATTCACTCTCCTGGTTTCCCACAGTCAGCCAAGCAACCTACTATGTCTCTGCAGAGATAAGCAATGCAAGGGAGTAGGCCTCTTCTCCCAGGTAACTAGTGATAGAACAAGAGGTAATGGCCTCAAGCTGTACCGGGGAGGTTTAGGAAGGATATGAGGAAACATTTCTTCTCAGAAAGAGCATTGGAAGGCATTAGCTCACACTGCCCAGGGAGGTGGTGGAGTCGCCATCCCTTGAAATGTTCAAGGAAAGGGCAGATGTCGCACTGAGAAACATGCTTAGTGGGCATGGTGGGAATGGATCAATTGTTGGACTAGATGATCTTAGTGGCCTTTGCCAATCTTAATGATTCTATGATTCTAAGAGCGGGCTTCAGCTGGTGTCAGCTGCAGCCTGTTGATGTTATGGACTTGTTCCATTTTTTATCAGCTAATTGTCTCCTTCTTCTCCCCCTGTGCTCTCTCACAAGTTTTCTGATCCCCAGTATATAAGATATCCATTGAGAAGGTGGGTTTAGTTCAGCTAGGGCAGCACCATGCTATGACACTGGCTTGTGTCTACATCAGCAGGGCTATGACAGAGAACATCAGACCTGGGAAAGCTTTTTCCTGGCATGTTACGTAGATACTGCCTTGTTGCTTCAAGATGAACCATTCTATTCCTTGAAAACCTTTGGGTTGCTCTAATCCCTGCTAACATACTGCTTTACACTGTGTCAGGGGACACAGTGTAGAACATGCTTGCACCACGAAGGATTGACTTGGCTGACTCATTGCTTCAAGTTCTTCCAGGTTTTCATAAAATCATAAAATGGCTTAGGTTGGAAGGGACCTTAAAAATCATTGAGCTCCAACACCCTGCCATGGGCAGGGCTGCCAACCACTAGATCATTCTTCTCTGTGTGCAAGCAATGCCAATGTGAGTGCTGGAGAGCTTGTTCTCCACTCATCACACCAAAACAGTCTTCTCATAGAAGTCACCTAATGATCAGTGAATCCAATTTCAGGCCCAAGCACTGGATCCCAACATCAGCAGGAGTCTCACTAGTTATTTAGGATGGGAAGCTCCAGCATGAATTGAAAGTGTTTCCATGGAGGCAGGACTTGAAAGATCAGCCAATGTCTTAACCACCCCATAAAACTGCCCGAGAGTGGGACACAAAAGCACACCAAAGGTGAAAGACGTCTCTGACCACAGAAGGGGGTTAAAATTAGATGATCTTTCAGAACCCTTCCAACCCAAATCATTACGTGGTTCTATGATTTTCCCTGCATCAAAGGCTCGGGGCAAAGTTCCTAATTTCATCTGCTTCTGGGGAGCCAAGTTCAAGTTCCCACACTGATTCTTGCTGTGCAGAGAAGACGTGTCTTAGTTTTTTCATCCCCTTTCTGTGTGTGATTAGCGATGGGCCCAGGAGACCTGGGTCCGCTGGTGAGAACTTCCCCTTTGATCAACTGAGAGAACTGCAAGAGTTTGTGCTTAAAGCCCTGC
The DNA here is from genome assembly GCA_002909625.1 of Bambusicola thoracicus. Classification (NCBI taxonomy): domain Eukaryota; kingdom Metazoa; phylum Chordata; class Aves; order Galliformes; family Phasianidae; genus Bambusicola; species Bambusicola thoracicus. The sequence goes on along the minus strand of PPHD01001675.1, from coordinate 17,626 downwards.
AGTCCAGCACATCCTCATTAGAGATAATCCTAAAATCCATGGTTTGAATGAAAATGTGAACTTTTCAAGTGCTTGGAAGGAGAACAGGGGAGTTTCTTGTTTTAGTAACACTGTTTAACCTGTCATATCTCATGCCGACTGAGGTCAGGTTCTGCTTTTCTTTCCCTTATTTCCAGATGAAGAAAGTAGAAAGAGTAAAAAAAAAGACAAAACCTCCAGTAGAACATAGGTCAAATTCAGTTTGTTGCCTATGTTTCCCATGGGAAAATTTGCCAAAGAAAATTTAAAATAAATCCAAGAAGCAAATGTAATGATCTCTACATGATTAATTTTTTTTTTTTTTCTGGCTAGTTACAAGGCACAATTTCCTCATACAGAAGGAGAGAGAGAGATCATATATCTTTGTGTTCCACAGATCCATCAGAAAGGAATGTTTCACCAACATTATTCATTTTCAGGCTCCCTTCCCCGTTCTTTCTCCCTTGTATTGTATGGTTAGGCTGCAGTGCCTCTCAATGCAGAGCTGCAGAGTTGACTCATTACAGCTCCTTTTTCTGCTCCCCAGTCTCAATGAATTATTTAAAAGGGCACTGCCAAGTTGGAGGGAAGATATCTTCAAAAATAAAATACTTTTTCTTTCCTAAGTTCCAAATGGCACCTTAAACTATATATTTCAGAGGGGGGAATGACCGAATTTGTAAGGGACTCATTTTTTTATAGTTAATAATGTCCTTGGTTTTCTTTCAGGCATATTTCAGGCCGGACAACCTGAATTCATCATCAGCTTCAAGACAACTTCACTCTCTGCTTTTCATGTACTGGCAGTAATGATATTGCCAAATTTCATATGTTTTTCCCCTCAATACTTTTGTGTATTTGTAGGCTTTTTAAAAAATTTATTTTATTTCAAAATCTGAGCTTGTAAAGATGTGAGAAATGCTGTAGCTCAGCTTTCATTTTTATTTTTATTTTGTTTTCTTTTGGTATCTGTTAGTCTTCATAGTTACAGGGAACTGTTTGACCACAGGGCTCAAATAAATCCTAAAGGCTCAAAACAAAGAATGCTATTGTATTTTTTTGTACATAATCTTGTTATTTTTATGAAGATTTTTGGACCATACACTCAAACATGACTTGTCTAGAGGGTTAGCATTAGTATCCAATTTTCTTTCATGATGCAGCTCCTTATAGACAAAACATAAGTGCAAACTGTCTACAGCTTATGATCTGGCTCCTTTTCCTTTCCTTTTTACTCTGAGCTTCAGAAGACGCCATCAGTCAAAGCAGTGCAAGCAACAGTGATAAGATCTTTCCCGACTGATTGCAGCCTTAAGACGCGTGTGTCCATTACCAGAGCATCTAGATGATACCAGATAAGAAAAAATACACGAAATCTAATACATTGTGTACAACAGTAAGTTCCCAGCAATTCTGTACTATCAAATGAGCCAAAAACCATAGTACTGATATTCAATTCATTATCAATATTTGAAGAGCTCATTGAAATTCAAAGCCTGCCGAAAAAGGTGGGGTTCTGCCACCATCATTAATTCATTGGTGATAAGAAAGATGCTTAATATGCATCTCAGCACTGTGCATTGGAAAAGACAGATTTCTAAAAGCTAACATGGATTGGTCGGTATACCTATACTGAACTCTTGTAAGAATGTGTGTGGTTACCTGACTTGAACTGAAACAAAAAAGATGGAAAGACAGAAAGACGGACGGACAGAAGGAAGGAAGGAAATCAACTTAGAGCACACTGATAGAATTTCTGTTGAAATCTTGTTATAAAATCCAGCAGAGCATCACCTCTCCAAAAGAGCAATTCTCACAAGACATGGGGATTTAAAAAATATGAAAGAACACTGTTCTATCAACCTACCTCCAGGGCATCTTTACGCAAAGGTTTTTATTCACCTTTCAGCTTGAAATATTGTTTTCAATACCTTACTGAAAGATAAGGATATTAAATATACATTGCAGTGCAGTTAATTCCAAAATTGCTCCACAGTGCGTGTTGGGCAGTACCCAGGAAGACATCCAAGTACTGCTTGTGCCAGACTTGACTCTGGCTGTGTAAGCAGGGCTAAAACATCAACCACACAGGACAGGAATTATTTTCTTCATTTCTACTGCAAAATTGATGCAGTAGAGAACAATCAACACACACCAAAAATAATCTTCATCCAGGTTCTGTCTGCACCGACTTGAGAAAGTTTAAGCCATAATCCCCCAGGGGTGGGAATAGGAAGAGGAGAGAAGCTGTATATATTTTAAAAAAGCTTTGTTTCTTGGAAATATTTATTTCAAATTTAGTTGATAAGTGAACAGAAAACTCACTGAAATCATTCATGGAAACCTGATGCCAGTGCTACCCAAGTGTCCCTGCTGGAAGAAAACACAGCTCAACTGAGGCTGTCTCACAAAGCTTAGTGTGACAACATACCTCCTATGAGGACTAATCAAATGGTGCTCGACCAAAATGAGGGCTCTAACAAAACCAGAACTCAAGCATTTCAGACCTCAGAATAATGCACTGTCCCTCCATGAGATGTTTCAGTATCAACAATATGGCAGAAAGGCTGAAGATACACAGTGAGGTTATTTCTTCCAAGAGGTGGTTCACGGAGCAAACTGCACATTTTACTCAGTTAAGGCAATTAATCCCTGGAATTAATGTGAACCTATCACTGGGCTTTGGGGATGCTCGCCTCTCTATGGGAGGTAGCAGCCTTCAGAAACAGACCTAGGGTTGCAGAATGGTTGAAGTTGGAAAGGACTTCTGATCTAGTCCAATAACTCTAATAAAGCAACTTGCTAGGATAGGCTGTCCAAAATCATGTCCAAGTTGGATTTTGAGTGTCTTCAATGATGGAGACTTTCTAAGGTCTCTGGGCAACCTGTTCCAATGTTTGACTACCCTCATGATACAAAGTGTTTTCTCACCTTCAGACTGACAAAACAGTTATTATTTCCATGGAATATACATCACTCCTCCCTGTCACATGGACTAGACCAGCATGGACAAAAGTGTCTTTTCCGTAAAACTGGAAGAGTAAATAAAGTCTGCACTGAAGTCAGTGCCAAATACTTATTGACTTTGAAAGACCAAGATTTTCACCCAGTTCATGCACCCTTAATTCATACACACAAATATGCAGTTGGTCCATTTGATCACATCACTGGTCACAATGCGTAGAATCATAGAATGGCTTGGGTTGGAAGGGACCTCGAGGATCATCAGGCTCCAACCCCTCTGACACAGGCAGGTTTTCCAATTGCTAGATCAAGTACTAGATCAGATTGTCCAGGGCTCTACATACAGGCTGGCCTTAAATACCTCCAGGTACAGGACATCCACAACCTTTCTGGGCTCTTAATTAGGATTTTAATGGAACCATAGAATGACTTAGGTTGGAAGGGACTATAAATATCCCACTCCAACTCCCTTGCCATGGGCTGGTAGCCACCCTCCAGATCAGGCTGTCCAAGGCCCCCTCCAACCTGGCCTTGAACAACTCCAGGGAGAGGGCATCCACAGCTTCTCTGGGTAGCTAGTATTTTGACATAACACAAGATGCATAGTTTGTAAAAACAAACAAACAAGCCCATCTTCTCTAGAATGAGTATCTGTCTTGTCTTTCTACATATCCCTCTACTGCCTGTTGCCTGGTCTTATTATACCTGGTCCTTTCTAATTGCAAGATCAGTACAATATAAGGATCTTCAATTTGATTTTTCTGCAGAACAGAATGTGAACTAAAGTTACTCACAAATGACAGAGGAAAACATACGAACATTAAACACTTGAAAAATGGGTAGGCATACAAAATAAAATGATTCTTAAGAGAATGATTGGCTACTGACTGGATAAATCCTGTCATTGTTCAAGTTAATAGAACAAATCCCTTGACAGGTGTTAAGATAATTTTTAGCAACATTACAAAGGCGTCACTACAGCTAGTGTTATTAAAAGCTTGATTAGTTATGAGAACAGGCTTATGGGTCTAAATCAAAGCTGCAATCTGAAGCTGGGGGGATAATTGATGCTAGTGACTAGAAAAAAAATCCTTTAATTCCAAAGAAAACTCTATAAAAGGAAGAGGGCACACAGGCTGGAAGCTGAGACAGTATAAGTGACTCTCACGTGCTTTCTGGTCTAGCTGAAACTGTGACCCCTTCGATGCAAAGAAGACCCCTTGGCATATGCTCTGGATGCAGAGAGGTGGGACTGGTGCTGCTGTCCCCCACCAGCCAGCTGACAGCAGTTGGCTGTGATCCTGCTCCTACCTTGTTGCAGTTGTGGAGTAAATCACAAACGTTTTAATGCATTTATTCTGCAACCTCTGGGTACAGTGCTCTTATACTCTGGGGGAGTAAGAGCTACATTTTCTAGGTGCTATGGCAGCAGAAATAAAATAGCACATAACAAAACAGGCAACAACAAGAAGAAGGAAATAAATAAGAAACAAGCATTGCCTGAACCATAGGCAGCACAGAGGAGTTCTGTGCATTATTTAGAATCATAGAATCATAGAATTACTCAGGTTGGAAGGGACCTCAAGGATCATCAAGTCCAACCTCAGAAGCTGATTCTCTTTGCTTTATTTACGAGTGAACCTTATTTCCTTCTTTTCAGATGTTTAGATTTCTCCCCTTGGAGAATCCACTCTTGAGATGAAGTATCACTTCCCACGGTTCTTAGGAACAGCCACAGGTGTGAACACACACACCAAGCAGAAGTCGGGTCCTGTGCGTGTCCATGACTGGAGCTCAAGGGGCTGTGACCAGGTTTGTGTATTGGTTTATATTCATTTGCCCCACTCTGAATGGATGAGCTGTGGTGTTTTGGAAAAATAATGAACCAATGACACATTTCAGAGGTCTTTTTTTTACAATGCAGGACTCCATCTGAAGCTCATTGGACAGTATAAACCCACAATGCTATCAGCTACGCACAAAAGTCTAACCTGTTGGACCATCTAGCAGTTCATGTGGCTGAGAGCATAATTTGGCCCCAGTTAATTTTAGAAGCCATTTTTGGGCCAAAAATTTTTCTTTAAATCTCAAGCATTTAACCAAAGGAAAATGCAAGTCCATGTACTTGCTCATCCTTACCTACTGTCAGCAGTTTATGGGCTGGTTCAGTACGATGCTATGATGTGGAATAACGATAACAAAAACCATAAAGCCATGACACCTGCATTATTCCCTCCTTTCTGTAAAGATTACTCTAAAACACAAATGGAAAAACATGCTGATGTAATTTGAATTTGTACTGAGTGATATAATTAGTTACTTCTCAGTAAATGTTAAAGGATTTGGAGAATCACAAGTTTGTTCGGCTGTCAAAGGGAAACCACTGCTTCCTGTTACATCTCCAAAAATTACAGCAGCTAGCACTACTTCCTAAACCCATTTGCTTTGATTTAAATAGATTAAATAATTAAGCAGAATGAGTGATAACATTAAAGCTGAGCAGAATAAGGAACTACATGTGCTCTTTGCAGGTCATGTCTGCTTTGATCTCAGGATACCCACGACATCCACAATCCATACGTGAGAGCGTATGCAATGTACACTGAAATATGTTCTCATATATGGGGGAAAAAACTAGCGAAAAAAGGCTGAGAGAGGCTATAAATAACAGGCTAAAGAGGTGGCACAGGCAAACACCCAATATTTGCGATGCATCACATGGTGATGCACACAGAAACAGGATTTTGGAAATGGAATTGCCATATCCTCAGGCTAACTGCAGAAAGCAACCGTTAAATCAAAAAACAATATGCATGCAAAGCCCCAGACTAGCAGATAAGGAACTGAAATTATCAACCCCGCTGGTTTGTGTACATCCCATTTCACAAACAGCTGTTTAAGGAAGAGATAGCTGCACTTAGGTTTTACCAACCCACTGAAATACCGCATGTATGATTCCTCCAGAATAATGAAAGTCCATTCTTATTACAAAATGCACCATACGTTTCAGAATTCACTTATAATGAGATAACTAGGAAGAAAGAAATACAAGCTTGAGTGCAACTGCGAGGGACAGAATGAAGGAAAAGAAAGAAGCTACAAATGATGAAAGTTAAACAGGGCAAACCAGACTCAGGAAGTGGGGCTCATTCTAGGGAACACCGTCTAGGTAAATGAACAGACTGAAAATCAGAATATCAGAAAGACAAATCACAAAATGCTCCATTCTGCACTGTGTGGGATCATCTCAGCACAGCTAAAAAAAAGTGACGTAATCATTAATGAATACAGATATACAGGCCACAGAGAGCAGGTGGTCAGAGCTCCTGCCCAGCAGGTCATCAGACCTCTTCCCTGAATCAATCCCACACTTAAGAAAACATGGTTTTCAGAGCATGCCTGATCAGGGCATTAAATATTTACTTTGTGCCTAACGATGAATGATCATGTCAGAGTCTGTTTTCTGCTTCCTGTCTAGATTTGTTCAGCTTCAGCATCACAAGAAGTTGACTGGAAGATGTGCCTCCTAGACTGAAGAATCCTCTTCTATTCATTGCATACATCTGAAAAACTCTTGCGGAGCTCTCCAGACCTCATTTTGGACAAAGCATACAAAGAGATGGGGTCATGTCCTCCTGCAGGGGGTAGCTTTGCCGCACAGACACTCGCATCATAGAATCGTATCATGGAATCACAGAATGGCCTGGGTTGAAAAGGACCACAATTATCATCGAGTTTCAACCCCCCTGCTATGTGCAGGGTCACCACCCACCAGACCAGGCTGCCCAGAGCCACATCCAGCCTGGTCTTGAATGCCTCCAGGGATGGGGCATCCACAGCCTCCTTGGGCAACCTGTTCCAGTGCGTCACCACCCTCTGTGTGAAAAACTTCTTCCTAATATCTAACCTAAACCTCCGCTGTCTCAGTTTAAAACTATTTCCCCTTGTCCCATCACTATCCACCCTCAAAAACAGCTGTTTCCAATCCTCTGAAACAAATTCAGTTAAGAATCATAACTCTTCTATTCACATACTAATAAATGTAAACTGACGTCCTACCCCAACACAGCCAAAGAGACCAGGAATTAAAAGATTTCAAAACCATCTATTGAAGATAAAGGGGAACACATCTACTAAAGTACTTGGTCAAGCTTAAGACCAATTAACACACTCTACCTACAGTCTTACACAACCCAAAATTAAAAAAAAAAAAAAAAAAAAAAGCTATTATAAGCTGACAGATCTGGAGTAAAATTGGTACTATTATTCTCCCATCCTGATTACAGAATGAGTACAGTCTACTGAAAGTCCAGAAAAACCTTGAAGTCATCACTATAATAATATGATTTCAACTGCTCACTGAAAGAACGGTTCATCAAATCAGTACAGTAAGGAAATGCACAAACCATTTGCTTTCAAAAAAACAAACAAACAAAAATGAAACAACTGTTTTAACGGGCAGTGAGAGAAACAGTTCTAGTAAAAAATACTTCTTGTGTTAACATTCATAGAAATATAACTTCATAAGCTGGTCTTCTTTCAATGTAACTTTAAAAGTCGGAAATTAGACTGTTGGCTGCCCAAAAGAGCAGAAAAAAATTTTGCAGTGTTGTTTCATTGGTGGTGTTTTTCTAACGTGTGTGTGTACACATGTATGTTGATCATAGGATCATAGGCTTTGGATCACAGAAGCTTTTGATATATGCATATGTAACAGCAGGGCTAGTTCTTCAGTCGTACTCACATTTTCATTTGTTTACAACAAAAAATGTAATGCATCCTATTCACAGATGAGTTGTGACTGTCTAGATTTGTAAAAATTATGTTTACTTTAACAACTGAGACTCAATCACTTCTTTCTCACAAAAACATAGAACTTAAAGGCTGTCATTAAGCAGAATCACTCCTCGCCCATTTGACAATATATTTGTTACCAGCAGTTGGTGAGGGAAGGTAGCATGATTCATATCTCGGCACCTCCTCTCTTCTGTACCCTAGGAAACTGCCCAAGTGCAAGCAGCAAACCAGGTACACATAAAAAAAAACAAACATCTCTTTAACTTCTGCCTTGGTTCTTCCATCTGGAAAGCGGGACACCTAATGAAGGCTATCTTAATTGGACTCCAGTAGAAATAGAAACTATTACTATTATTACTATTCACTTGCTTTAAACACTTTCTCATTGCCTGTCTTTATCATTTATCTGGTTTTGGATCTACTGTTTTTGTTGAAGGGGTGATTATAGTATAACTGCAGCAAGTATATTAATCTTACATTATGTCTAATTGTATTACCTTCAGATGTGTCCCCTAAGTATGATTTACATTTTAAAAGATGCATAAGACTCTCTTCTATTGTCTCCTTTAATAAGATCTGGTCTCAGACACTTTCTTCTCTTTAATTAATGTGCTTAGTGCTCTGTGTGAATTTTCTTCTAGGAACTCTCCATTGGAACCCTTTAAGTCAACAACAGTGAAGCATTAAATCAGTAAAACACTAAATAAAATGTAAAACACTAAATAAAATGATAATTATCAGTACTTTGATTTTCTCTCATGTTTTTTTTTTTTTTTTTTTTTTTTTTTCTCCTTATAGCTCAACATGGTTTTTGAAAGAAGGCAAACGTTATTCCACTTAGTTGATGGAAAAACAGAGGCATAGACAGACCAAACATCCCATGTGAATACCAGAGTCTACACCAAATCCTAAATATAACAGGGCCAGTGAGTCCGGTTTCCTATGCGCAGGGAAAAGAATCAATCTGATCAGTGCTTATTCTTGAACTGCTACAGCTACAACTGTCTTAAAGAAGTAACAAAGCAATAGAAGACTGATGGCTCAAAGCTACGCTTCATGAAGAAATGCTCTAGCTTTACCTGAATTAGATAGCTCTCCATCTTTCCCTTTCCCAGGCATTAAAATAGACCTCAAGCTTTTACAAGTGCCCACTTAAAAACTCACTTTTATTTCTGCTTGTACAGTTCTTAGCACAGTGGGAGCACAGGAGTGAAGATTGGTTCATGCCTGAGGTAATGGGGCTGCATGATAAAGATAATAAGCCAATTTCACCTTTTTAGCCCCTATCATCCTCAGCGCATTATTTCTTGAAGCTATTCAATAACTGTTAATAAGTGACAGACTCTTCAAGCCATTAAAATTATATAACTTTCAAATCTGACAGATTGAAGTATTGTTCTTCCCACTACCCTATTACTTTTAGTAACTACTTCCAAGCCAACTGCCTATGTGGGCACAGTCAGGGAGTCAGTTCAGTTAAATAATTCTTCCAATACACTCCTTCAGAAACACTAACTCATCAAGACTTATCAGGGGAACATTTTTTGGTGGTGGATTTATGAGATTCTGACTGGATTTATTCTATGGAGACTGTGGACCTGAGATCTCACACTCTTCCATCAGAGTAATTTCATGGATAATGTTCAGAACATAACAGATCTGAAGAATTTCCAACAAGATGGAGAAAACATTCCCAGTATGGCACAGCAATATCAGATCTCAGTGTCATCAAACAGATCCAAAATTCACTTTGCGTTGTGTGTATGGTATGGATTACATATGGCTTTAATAACTCAAGATGCTGTTGGTATCAACAAAAAGCAACATAGCCATAGAACAAGCATGAGGGAGATGCTGACAGCTCTAAGAGGAACAGCTCTATTTCACAACGCTTATCTCACCGTAATTAATTTTGAAGCAAGCTATCATTCTCTCTAACACTTCCGTACAACTCCCGGCTCAGATAATGCAACCTCGGGAGCCTACCAAGGGAAAAAGTTAAATAAGCTCTCCTGGGTCAAATTCCTCATAACATGTGATTTGATTACATGGGAAAGATGCCCTGGTCTGTTAAAAAAAAAAGTCTGTCTAGAGTTGTTCTAGCTGTTCCAATTCTAGTTTCTAAGTAGATGCTGCCAAATCAACATAAAGCCAACTCTGATGTCTTTACTCAACATTAGTAAACAGACCAGTAGCAAAGCAAACTGACGACTCCAACCAATCCTGTTTAACACCAATTTTCACATAAGATTCTGTTTCAGTCTGCTTTTGAAATGAACGTGGGTTAACCTTTATAATTCTATGTGCTTTAAAATTTGGAAGGAAACTCTAAGTCCCACTGCAAGCCTTAGACCATATTCACCACATTGCTAACACTGTTTTTCCAATGTGCCATAACTTGCTGATGAGTTGAGTGGGTATGCCAGATTCCTAAGGGACACGATTCCTACAAATTCATGAGCTTTCACCTACTATGTTATTAATTCCACTGGTTTCATCTCTCTGTCAGGCCTGTGGTGAAACCCAGCAGTGATCAGCCTGCTCAGGAGCTCCAAAATAGCTTAAGGTCAGTTTTAAATTTAATTGTTATTGTTGCTGCTTTTTCTCTTAGCATGAGAATAACTGTTTCCAAGCTTGCAATAACAGAAGTTGGTGGAAGGAAGATAAAAACAGGAAGATAGGTAACAGCACAACTCAGAATGCTCACATGCTACACAAGATATGCACAAGCCCTGGTTCCACCACAGCTCTGACCACTCCTCGTCCCAAATCTGATCCTGTTAAAGACCTGGTTTCCCAAAACTGGAAGCATCCACTGCTGACAATTTTCATGGAAAAATTGGGTGCTTGATTTAATCCTGATCTTCCTTTCACATGCACAGAAAAAAAACAGAAACAAAAATCAGAAGAAACCCCATCAATGAATATTCAGCTTTGAAGAAGATACCAGTGTTTCTCCATTACCTATAATCTGAACACGATAAAAATGTGCAGAATGGCTGCAGGAGCTGGGAAAAAGGTGTCTCCTTTTCCCTTCTTTCTTACCAAGCAGTAGCTTGTACGGTACTGGACAGAATTTACAAGGAGATAAACAATCATCTAAACCTTGAAAAAGTTAAGACCTCATGTTTTAAAAGGCAGCATCTACAGTTGACAGCATCAGCAGTTACAGGGGCCATGTATCAAAAAGCACTTATTGTCTATGGAAAAAATGAAAAAAAAGCAACAGTATTAACCTGACGTCTGATGACCCTTTTTATTTTCTACATTCCTACACATCAAACAAAGCGCAAGCGTGAACATCCAGCTTCCTGAAGTCATTATCTTAAACAGATTGTGCTCTGTCAGAATTAGCAAAGCACTCAGGGATGAGTGCAGCCAAGTCCCCAAAAATATCACAGATACAAGGGACATATGGGGCAATGCCTTCTCTTTGCATGTAGATGAATACAGAAAGAAAGGGAAAAAAAGGATGCTTTACATCCTTTTTCTCCCATCTTCTTTAAATAACCATGAACCAGAGAATAGAATTCAAATTTATATATATCCTCTTGTAAATAAATAAAAGTCAGTGTGTTCTTATGTAGGATCTGTACTATGGAAACGCTTTCTTGGCCAACTTTCAGGCCTTATCAGTTTGGCAGAACCCTCTGATACTCTTGGGACATGTGCTCCAGCTGAAATATGCCATGGGATGCTGATAGTTCACTCAGTCCCAGTGTGTAAAGCATTCTCTGTGCCTCTGACACTCTACCAATGCCATCCTCTTGATGGCAGATGCCTGTCCTGTTGCCCAGGTTAAAAAAAGGTCCCATCTTCCAACACACCTCTTTGGTACGCACTGGGAAAAATAAACCATCAAGATTCATTGTGTTCGTTGCGTTAGGAAATAGCACAGAGGAAAGACTGAGAGTGGACTGAAGAATCGAGACCTACAACTTAGTTCTGATTCACGTGTGTTTTGCTAAGTGATGCTGACCCTGCTGGCTGGCTTCCCTGCCTGCAGAACGTGCATAAATGAGCAGTTTCCTTCACAAACCTTTTGGAGATCAGGAAATGAAAAGAATTAGATAAAAGCTGTGCTGTTACTGCACTTTCCTGTTTTCCTTGATCTGAAATACCTTTCATTCACAAGTCATTACGTGATCTGACTTGGAGAAGAGAACTGTCTGAGCCTGTCTGCAGGATATAGCCCAAAGGCACAATATCAGATATCAGCTTGTAAAAGAAAAAGTGGTTTCTGGGGGGATGTAAGTACAACAGAGAGATGTACTTTGTTAACACGAACACAGTAATATACCTCTGACTTGCAGCTGAGAAAGTCTGCTGTAAATGATCACAGTATAACCAGGAAGGTTATGCTCAGCATGGATCTTTTTTCCTCCCACTTTCAAAAAATGGAACGTCATGCAGTGCCTCTTCGCATTGGGAACTGGTGGATGCTCAGTGCTTAGGAGGAACATGGCCTTAAACTGGAAATCACCATGCTGGGAAGCGAAGGATGGTCTCGTAGCTGAACAACTCCACATCCCATTGGGTTACAGTCCCAGCAAGACCTTGTCAGTTTATCTTTAATCTGACATTCAAAGGTCTCTGGGACACTTTCACAGCTATTTACAACACTTGATCTTCATTTCATGCATCCCTCCATGCACTCCTTTAATTTGGGTTCAATTTGCAAGCAATACATACAAGCCTGCATGAGCATTAACACTCTTGAATAAAAATATCTCCTATTCACTGAATTTCTGTCAAGTACATCCATTTACGTTGTCCCTAGAAAGATGAAGAGTAATAGTAAGATACTGAATAATATGATTCATTTTCCTGTTATTAAATATAATTAAATGTAGGGCTAGCCAAAAAGGGAAATGAATGCAAGTATGGAATTAATCAGCAAAGCTTCTGAAGTAAATGGATAGGTAATGGCACAACAGCACTAACCCAAGCTTAGGAATACCTTCCACAAAACTCTGTATGAAGAAACGGATACTTCTTGATAATTTTCCTCATTTCTAAACATTTCAACTATACCTAGGGAAGAAAAGCATGCTGGGCTTTGAACAAACTTGTCTGGAAGAAAAAAAAAACAAACAAAAACAACCCAACCTAAAAACTGAGGTTTAGAAACCATTCATCATTTTTATTACTGAGCAGTGAAATAGTATCCCACCCTAAAGGGCTTATGCCACTGGGACAAAATTATCCTTAATGTAACCCCAAATGGGAAACCAAACTCTGCAGAAACAAATTGTGCTATGTTCTTCTCCCTGCACAATGCCACAGAAGTATATTTCCCCCTGGGGACTATGCTGGTACACGGGCACGGGGTGCTGGCTGCCACAAGAGCAGCACATGCAAACCCCCATCAGCACCTCCTGGCACGCAGAAAGAGACACCAGAGCCTGGATTACCACAGATGGCCATGCAGGCTTGATATGGCTGTGGCCGTTAGACATCAGCTTGCAGCTTCCTGCTCTCTGTACAAAATGCCACTCTGGTGACACCCACCTCCGCAGAAGTGCTAGCACAGGGGGGGATTGAAAGCCCAAGCAGAGAAATGCCAGAGCACAGAGCTCCTGAGTGCACAGCTGCTATTTGTCATCAGTCCTAGCTGTCCCAGGGCTTTCCACATCCATGCAAAGGAGGCAAGATTGCTATTAAAAATACAGGTCTCTGAGACTGCTACAAGCAAAAAACCATTTTTTTTTTTTCTGACAAAAACTTGTGGCTAGGGCAGACCTGGGCTCTGCTTCCTTCTTGAAAGCCACGTCTCAGAGCTGACGATCCCCACATGCAGGACCCACACCTCCCTGTCGTGCCGAAACTCCCTGTGGCTTTATTGCTGTTCTTTGCTCCCATCAGTCTTTCCCTTTAAAAGCATCATTTCCCATCATTGCAATATCTCAGTCCCAAAACAAAATTACGGTAACTCTGATTACTACTGACAAGGCCCATGAGTGGGCTGGTTTCTTCGATCCTTCCCCTGAGGAAGGAAGCTCAGCTGAAGCCAAAAGCACAGCCCCAGACAAAACTCTCACACATCACTGAGCCTTGCACTGGAAGCACACAGGCTGACTCGGATAGTGGAAAAGGAAGCTTTTCCATGGACTCCAGGCAAGACAGCTATTCAGACCCAACAGTGACATTCAGGTAAACCAACAGGGAAGTGAGTCTTAGTTTGAGGCTATTATTGCTAAACAACGCTTATCTGCTGCACCACTACCAGTTAGACAGGCTGTGCAAGGAGCAAGGCTACAGCAAAGTTTGCATCCCTGTGATCAGACCCCATCTACCTCATGTATAGTAGGAGTGGGACCATGCCAGTCACTATAAAGGCATTTCAAGAGCATCCAACCCAGCCCTGATCTCACTAGTGTGACTGAAGAGTCACCTACATGCAGGCACAAGACTCCTGCAAGGAGAGCTTGCTCCATCACTGATGATGGGGGGCTTTTAATTGGGTATCACAAATCCAGCCTCATTATTGCTCCTCCAAGAAAGCACCAGCCATTTCCTAGAGACTGAAAACACTCCAGGTCAAAATTATAGAATCATAGAATCACAGAATTATAGAAGCATTAAGGTTGGAAAAGACATCTAAGGTCATCCAGTCCAACCACTAACCCACCACCACCATGCCCACTAACCATGTCCCTCACTGCCACATATACACGTCTTGAACACCTCCAGGGATGGTGACTGCACCACCTCTTTGTGCAACCTGTGGCAATGCCCCATCACTTTTGCTGAACCAGAAGAAACACCATAGAGCATTATTAGCCACATACAAGCTCAGCTGGTACAATAGGAGCTGCAGAAAAGTTCAGATCTGAAGCCAAACTTTTTTTTCCACGTCCCAGCTTTTGGGGGCTGATCCGACACAACAGCATCCTCTAATCACACCCAGAAACATGGGACTTTCACACAACAGTCCCATCCAGGAACCAGAGTACAGAGCATCCCTCAATCCTGCTCAGCTTTCAGCCATCTCAGTCAGGAATTTCCACATTCTTGGAGCCCAAGCACTCCACATTGCAAGGCCAGTTATATAAAAACAATATGGATAAGAAAGTGAAAACATCCTGGTGGGACAAGACACACCAACAGCAAACACTATCCTATGTTTATAAATATACAGACTATCAACAGACACAGATAGCTAGACATCTATAATAAAACCATATACTTCCAATCATATAGAACACATACTTGGAAGATAATTTAAATCATTTCAAAATACTCCTCTGCATTGTACCGAAGCCTTCAGCCATCTCTCCACTCTCTATCCTGTTATGGGCTTTACTGTGTGGGGATTTTTGGCTACTCCAGACTCGTTTTCCACACAGTCAGCTACCAAGCTCATTTCCCAGAGAAGATTTTCAGGTTGGAAGTGATTTCTTGAGCAACCCCAGCCCAAGCAGCATATCTCCTTTGCTCTCTCATCCCCTGCAAATTGTAAAGCTGGGACTATTACCGATTACTCTGCAAGCAGCCAAGCTCTGCCACTGCAATATATCTCTGCATCCATGGGGCATTCTCTGGGGGACTAGAACAAAATCGAAATCATTAAGGTTGGAAAAGACTGCTAAGATATCCAGTCTAACTGCCAGCCCATCTTCACCAAGCCCACTTACCCATGTCCCTCAGTGCCACACCTGCCCTGTTCTTGAACACCTCCAAGGACACTTATGATGACAGTGCTACCATGGGGGCGAGCCTTGTCTGAAGAACAATACCTGTAGGCTCCCACATCATTCCTAAATGATAGCAGAGGGAGAGAAGAAGCAGATGGATGCAAGTGGGCAGTTTACAACTGTTGGTGCTCAGCCATAGATTTTGTTCTCTGCAACAGCTGGAATGGAGAATATGAGGGATGCCTAATTGTCATGAAATAGATGCAGTGGGGCTCAGATTAGGGCTCCGGAGAGAAGGATTTGCTCCACACCATTCTCCTGCACTGTTTCAGGAAGGAAGAAGAAATTCTCAGTTACTCAACTAAACATTGACAAAGTTGTGACATGCTGAGCCTTAAAAGATCAGAAGCCAAGCAGTGAATAGAAAGATCTCAGGCAGTATTATTTGCCCATACTTGTGCTCTGAGTTTTCCTGAAGAGTTCTGTGTTAACTAAAAACCATTATTTCTTCCCCTTTTCCCCCCAGTAAAAACAATACCCAAGGGGGGAAGTGAGAACTCTGAAGTTTGCAGTCATTGGCACTTCACAGTGAAGCTGCACACGCAGAATGAGCATCAGAATAGACATTGAGAGGTGATTCTTACCAAGCATTGAAATCTCTTTTTAAAATAACCCAGAAAGGCTTTTCTGGGGCACTTCCCCTGAACAAGGCCCCGTTCTTCTGGCACTCTGAAGTTCTGCACTTAAAAATCACCGTTCACCCTGAAGCACTTCTCAAACTATAGCACTTAGTGCTTAAAGTGCAAGACAGGCGGAATAGGGGTGGCTAAGTATGAGAGTGATCCAGGAAACACAGCCTAACCTTTTATATCACCTCAAATGTCACCTGAACCCACACTTTCTGGCAAAAATTTTATCATGCCACTGGGCATGCCTAGAGCAGCCACCAGCTCAGCTGTCCCAAAAACTGAGTCCCTTGACTTCAGCATTAGGCTGTGTGGGATTATTATAAGAGACTACCTCAAGATAAATCTTATGAGAGGCTGCAGACCACTGGAAATACTCAGATGAATTACTCGTTCAGAATGAGTGTCCGCCCAGGGAGGTTGGGCAGTCTGTAGCCTCTAAGACTCGATTGGAGCAAGCCTTGAAGCAAACCATTCTGACCTCAGAACTGACCCTGCTGCAAGCAGGAGGCTGGATGAGAAATGAGGGCTCTTCCCGCCTGTGCTACCCATGATAATAACACAGAGGTTGAGATTTGGTTCTTTCAAGTGGAGATGTCTGCGGGTGGGAATTTAGACTATACCACGAAGAAAGAGATACTCCAGGAGTCAGTCCATCGCATCTTAAGGAAGGACAGTGGAATCAGCCATGGGGAGTGCCCCTCTCTCCCCACTGACCACATGAATATGACTAGTTTAGGTTCAGACAACCCCCCAAGATGTCCACAGCAGGTGAAAAAACATTACCAGAGCACTCACAAGACTGCTGTTCAGTTGTCCCAGCTGGAGGGATTCTCACCCCATTCTGAGAAGTTTCCTAAGCACCACAAAAGTTGTGCTACACTCTTAATCCCTCTTTCTGAAATGGAAATGCTTGAACGTCAGAGAGGGAGCTCACCTGGCAACCTGGGTGCAAGGGATACTGGTCCCAGTCCCCAATGTGTGGATTATCTTCCTTTGTTTGTTTTGATTTGAATCCAGTGAATATCTAATACAAAATTCATAAATAGAAGAAGGGGCCAGATTTGCTCCCACTGTATTTCACCTGGCTCATTATTTATAAGCAGGGTATGCCTTTCCTCTCATCAATAACTTCATTCACACAAGCAGCTCCTCTGAAGGAAGCATTTGCATGAGAATCAGCTTAGTGGGGACGGGAGCTTAAAATACTGCTCTTCCACCCCAGGGACATTTCTGCCCAGGTGCTCTATGGAGTATCACAAGTGCTACAGAAACAAATGGATAATTACACTACGTGGCAACTCCTGGGATACAGGGTGGGAAAACAGAGGCTAGGAAATATGTTTTCTCCATCTGCTTTTGGCATTCAGTTACTGTGTGATACTGTGCTTTGACTTATCCACCTTCTGCCTATTATGACTGCTAGCTCTCTGGGGTTAGAACAATCTCTTACTATGAAACCAAAGGAAGAAAAGGAAAGAAAGAAAGCAGAAGGGAGGGGATGGAGGGATGAAGGGATGGAAG